>JANHZU010007548.1:413963-425544 GCA_032468055.1 Acrochordus granulatus | reverse complement strand
GAGTTTGGCTATACAGCATATCAAAATAGCCTACCCTGAATGGATGTGGTATAACACAGCTAAATCTCATTTGTCAAAATTAGTATTGAGAAAAAATCGAGCAAGGAATAGACGCCACTATAATGTTTCATCTTTCACTGCCACTTAGCGGTGAGAATCAGTATATGCTTGCAAATTGCCTAAGGAAATGTGTTGTAGAAAATAATTTTCTCTTGGTACAAAGTCAGGTTAAGTTTTAAAATTACATAGTATAGGGCCATATTTTAGTCACTATAAAATGGTCTGATTAAAAATACAATGGTCTGATTAAAAAGTTTTTATATAGTTCAATGTAGCCTCCAATTTGTCTTTGAAACATGGTACATAAGTTTCGAAGAGAAGAATTAGAAAGTCATGTCAATGGATAGTCATACCTGGGGAACCTTGTCTGGGCTTCAAAGATAAGTAGGGTCAGTTGCTACATGCACAGGAAACCACTAGAAAATTTCAGTATGGAAAGTTGGAAAAAAATCTCAAAAGATGGTGCTTAGGATATGCGAGAATGTTCTCAAAGCACTGCTCAGTGGAAATTGAGCATGTACATTAGTTGTTGAATATGAAGTGACTGTTCACTTGTATATACTTGTTTGGCTAATCAGCAAATGCATATATATAAAATGGTAGTTTGAAAATTAAAATAAATATATAAATTAAATATATTGTTTTGTTTTAGAATAATGGCCAATCAGAATCCTCAACATTTGCAAAAGAAGGTATTGCAATATATTGCTACAGGTCCCATTTTTACACATATTAATACCAAATTAAATTGTCTTGAGTACAAGACATGCAGAAGATGAAGGTACTGACAAATTTTATAGGACTCCAAGATTTTCCAAGGATATAAAACTTAGAGACGCTAAGTATTGTTTTGTGAAAATGCCACTGGAAAGCAGGGAAGGAAGAAAATGGGATGAAGTACTGTATCCTGGAAAACTGTAAGACTAACTAGTTGAAACCTACAACACTTGGGTGGGGAGACCCAGTTTTCACCAGCATACCAGATATACAAGCCTCTAACAGTGAGGATATTTTTAGAAGGAACTCTCCTGCGGATCTTATTGGTTCATATTTTGCAGCAGAAGAAGCAGTGATTTAGATTATAGGATCTAAGCTCTTTAGGATTTTAAAAGCAGTTTAAACAATTTAAATTGTGTCTGTTAAGCATCTAGTAACCAGTGCCAATCTTTCAGTATAGGTATCAACTTGTACTCATTTGAACTTTGTGCATCGAGATTAAATAAGTAAATAAATATTTTTTGAGGATTGCCCACACATAGAGTAGGTTGCAATTATTAAGTCAGGATATAGCCGTGATATTGATTATTAAAGTACTTTAAAACTTTTTATTTGATCTTGCATCAGTTTCTGAAAAATATTTTTATGCAAAGTTTTAGGAATCTTGCAAGTTATTGTTTTCATATTATGTAAAGCAGAATGCAGTGCAATAGAATTTTATGCTCACCAGATGTTCTAGGCTATATTGACATGATACATTTAATTTTTGTAACTTAATAATGATTTATTCAACCCAATTCTCTAATTCATATGATATATAAAGTTAAAATGTGTTTGGTTCATTTGTTGTTCTGAGTGTCATGTGAACACAGCTTTACTGTAGTAGTTGTTATTACATCTAGGACCTTAAGAATGGAATTAATTTGTCCAAGATAAAAAGTAATCAGGTGGAAAATATCTCCTAGCTTTGTAATTAAAGTGGTATCTAGGCAGCCTATCCACAAATGTATCTCCATCCTGGGTTAAAATATTTCTGTTTCTCCCTGATTCCTATCTCTACTCTTCCTGCTCTTAAAATAATTCTTTCTTCAGGCATAGATTTCTTCTCTTGTGCTTTTATTCCAGTAGCTCGAGAAGCAGCTTCTCTATGTGCAACTATGAGTGCTACAGAAAATTCATCTTTGGACATGGCTCCTGAACTAACACGTGCTGTTACCAATGTAGTGTGCTCCCTCTGTTTTAATTCATCCTACCAGCGTGGAGATCCTGAGTTTGAGTCCATGCTTCAATATAGCCAGGGCATTGTGGACACTGTGGCAAAGCAGAGCATGGTTGATATCTTCTCATGGCTTCAGGTGAGAGATGTGAGGAAGGTAAGAAACAAAATACATTTTCCCCTGCAGCCAAAGTATCAAAGATAGCAAGGACAGTTTTGTTACCTGCACTTCTGAATTTATCCAGGAACTAATTTTCTTCTAATCCTTTTTCTTAAGATGGTATTGTAGGCTCCTAGTTTGCTGAGAAGAGATTTGTTTATTATACACATACAGTATATTTTTATTTGTGATTAAAATAGATAGTGATCATGGTTATTTCTTTTCCTGCCACAGTATTTTCCAAATAAAGACTTGGTTTTGCTGAAGAAATGTGTGGAAATGAGGGACCAGTTTTTACACCAGAAGTTTGAGAAACATAAAGTAAGTGTCTCCACTCAGAAGATTTATAGACTAATCATTCTATCCTCAAATAACAGTGGGTCACAAAAACTAGGTTTTATCAGTAGCATCAAAATTATCATTTGACCTCAGTCTATTCCCATGAAAGTCCTGAGTAATGCAAAAGGGACATATTAAAGAGTTTATTTGGACCATATATGCTGTTTTTCATTCAACATCAATTATCTGATCTTCATGTAATTAAGACAGTGGCTGTTTTATAAATGTAAAAAAAATATTCTCACAGGTTAAATTTGGACAAATCATTCTCTTTCTCAAACTCATATTTTATGCAGGTTTAATATGATACTGAAAATGTTGCTATGAGCTTTTTAGCTTTATAAATGACAATGTCATATTTCAAAATTCTAGAAATCAATTCATCTACAGAAATAGTAGCAGAGTTATGCAAATAAACAGACATAATTCTGCATTGGGTTGCAACTTCTTCTTTCTCTCCTCAGGACGAACTGCTTCTTAAGAGCTTTCTTTGGGACAAGGAAGAGAAAAGGCCAATGCTGGCTGAGGTGGGGGAGGCAAGAAAAACTACTGCTTTGCCCCACAAAGAATATGTTATATATGCTGTCTTGAGTTATTTGTTGTTCCACTGTAGCAGCCAAGTCCACCAAGTAATTTTCTTGCTGGTACTTTCTTGATGGTAACCATCAGTTCTCATTTTCTCCTTCTAGGAAGCATTC
This sequence comes from Acrochordus granulatus, assembly GCA_032468055.1. Taxonomy (NCBI): domain Eukaryota; kingdom Metazoa; phylum Chordata; class Lepidosauria; order Squamata; family Acrochordidae; genus Acrochordus; species Acrochordus granulatus. The sequence goes on along the minus strand of JANHZU010007548.1, from coordinate 422,354 downwards.
AGAAGTGATTCTGTTAATGATCTAATGGATGCACTTTTGCGGGCCAAACTGAACATGGAGAACAACAATAGCCACCTCTTTTGTGAGCTGTTCACAGATGACTACCTACTTATGACAGTGGCTGATATCTTTGGAGCTGGTGTGGAGACGACTACAACTGTATTGAAATGGATTGTGCTCTATCTCTTGCATTACCCAGAGGTAGCAGCTTCTGTAGTCCTGCCATGATCTTTGGAAGAAATGTATTGACTATGAGTTATGTGAACAAAGAAAACAAACATCTACACTAAGAGTTCCTCCATTTAGATACTTAATAAAAAGAAGTTGATTATTTCCATCACATTTAGACATTGTCTTTAGCAGAGTTAATTAACAAAATTCCTGTATTTATTTAGTCATATTTTTATAAAAAGTCCAATCAACATGCACTTCACAATTTAAACCGAATCATACAGTAACTAAAACAGTAATTATATTTAAACTTAATATTAAGCACTCCCCTAAATAAAAAAAAAAGAAATCTTGCAATGATCAAATCTCAGAGTTTACCTAAGCTCAACAGGAAGAGAATCTCACTGCCTGGGCCTGCTACTGAGAATGCTCTTGCTTCTGCATGCTCTCATTGCTGGTAGAGAGGAACCACAGCTCTCCCTCATGCATTTGAGTCTACAGGGGAATTAAATGGAAATAAGACTATCAGTAAGATCTGCAAAACCCCCACCATAAAGGGTTTTAGATACAATTAATAAAACCTTGAAGCTGATCCTTGAGATCACAGAAAGCCAGTGGAATTCTTACAACTTATGATGATAAAATATTTGGGACCTCTTCTGCTGTATTTTGTATTGCCTGAGCTTTCTGAATTTGCTTAAGGGAGGCCCTGTCTAGAATGAATTAAACAGTCTGGTGTGGAGGTACTACTTTGAAGCATGCTGAACAAGATTCTCTTTGGTCCTAACTATGAACATTATTTTGGAAATAAAATAGTGCTTTCTGTTTCTAGAGTTCTGTAATTTCCATTATCACTAGAAGTACTCAAGCTGATTTCTTCCCATTGTTAAATCACTAAGTCATGAGACAATTCTCCTTCCACTATCATGAACTAACCTGCTTCCTAATTCCTCCAGGTACAACAGAAGATTCAAGAGGAATTGGATCAGAAAGTTGGTATTAACAGACATCCTCTACTTGCTGATCGACAACATTTGCATTACCTGGAGGCTACCATAAGTGAAGTTCTGCGTATCCAGCCAGTTTCACCACTCCTTATCTCTCACAAGGCACTGGCAGATACAAGGTGAGGAAGACCATCTCCAATGGAGGGAACTGATGGGGAAGAGGACTTTCAATAAAGAGAATATTGCTTTTTTTACAGCATTGGGGAATATCATATCCCTGAGGGAACAGAAGTTATAATCAACCTGTGGTCCATTCACCATGATGAGAAAGAGTGGGATGAGCCAGGAAAATTTAATCCAGGTGGGTATATCACCATTCTTACTCTGTATGTATATGGATGAGAGGAGCCTGTCATGAAAAGTCTTTTACTGACAAGAACACTGCTTTTTCAATATATAATTTCTATGATTTTTGAGTCATTGCCATGCTCCTCACAGCCCAATAGTCTACCAAAAACATCTCTTCGGTTCCTGCTCATCAATATTTCTTCCTCCAATTTGACTCTTCTTTGCTACAATTACTACTACTATAGTATATATAAATATGTTTTCCCCAGATTGCAGCCATGTGAATGACAATGTGATATTTTGGATACTTAGAGAATTCTTGTTCAGTGACAAATTTGGGAATGATTCGTATGGATATTCCAGCCAACTACTTCTATACAGTACTTCGTTATTGCCTTGTTTACTAGGGAAATGCTTGTTCTCTTGCCCCACAGATCGTTTTCTGGATGAGGATGGGAACCGGATCTATTCTCCCTCAGCCAGTTACCTCCCCTTTGGAAGTGGTATCCGTGTTTGCTTGGGAGAAACTCTGGCTAAGATGGAGCTGTTTCTCTTTATAGCCTGGATCTTGCAAAAGTTCTCATTCAGTGTTCCTGAGGGATGTACACTGCCTGATCCAGAGGGTAAATTTGGAGTTGTGCTTCAAGTACCAATATACAAAGTGAAGGCTACTTTGAGGGAATCTTGGAAAGAAAAAGTCATAGAACAGTAATACTATTTGGATTCCAACTATCCCAAATAATCTGACAGAAGACATAGAATCTCTTTATCTGATTCTGTAAAGTCAATATAATTCTAGAATAGGAGATGCATATATAGGATCTGCTATTAAGTTCAAAACAGAAATGACATTAAAGTTCAAACAATCTTTTTCCCAACAAACTGCAATCTCTTCCCTATTCCAACTCTCCTGCATTATCCTTATAGAAAATAAAAGTTGTTGCAAAATAGAATTGGTAGAGTGTTTTTTTCAGGGGGGATTGATATAAATTAACAACTCCAAATAAATAGAATTCTCCATATATACAGAAGCAAGGACATCTAGACTGTTGCATACAATCCTTAGACATTTGATTTAAAAGTACAAACATGATTTTGAAAAAAAAAAAATATGCTGCCTTCAAGAAAGACAGAAGATCACCACCACTTTTTAGATAGGTGCAATGTGAGAAAAATAACAGAGTACCATAAACCCTTCATGGTTTATGCCATCTTCAGAGGGGTGCCATTTTTTCTACTCACTGCACCTCCTTAAAAAGAACATGGTAGATAGTGGATGTATCCAGCATAGTATTTTCTCTATTTCTCTTTTCTGATAGCTCTAGAGAACTTTCCACTCACATGAATACAGAGAAATTCACAAGTTAGAATTGTACAAAAACTGCTAAATCTTTTATTTCGCCAAGTGTTGTTACATATCTGCTTCCTACTCTACATTTCTTATATAATGCTCATCCCATAAATACTTCTTGCGCAATATTTGGATTAGATTGGAAAGAAACTGAATTTCAACAGTGTATAGGTTTATTTACCAACAGGTCGTGTGTAATATTTTTCTAACAAGAGAAAGTTAAAATTAAAAATATCTCATTTCTAACTTCTAAATGTGACTTTACACCATTTCACAAATAAACAACTATTTACTCTGAAGTAAACTGAAGCAAGTAAAATTTTTGTTTAAGATCCAAACTAATTTGTTAGGTTCCTAAGAGGGTAGGTTTTATCTACACAGCAAAACTCAGAATGATGAGCATTTTTTCCTCTGGCTATCTGTAGCTATATGAGAGCCAGTGTAGTATTGTGAGCATAGGGTATTGGTCAATGTCTTGGAAGATCCAGGTTTGATCCACTCAGCCACTTTCAGCCTGCTTCACAACATTCTTGTCCTGAGATTGAAATGAAGAAAAATCACTACATAAACTCTTGGGGGAAAAACAGGATATAAAACTAGTCATCAAACAATTATGTACAAATGGTGGAATTCATTGTGCTTTAGCAGCTGTGTGACAGTGGGATAATTTTACTGAAAAGAAATCGTTCCTTACGATAACCTATTATCAATACAGAATCAAAGATTCTTTGGCAGGCTGATCCCTAATTGTCCTCAAGAAAGAGGGGACTGTAACACAGAAGTGAAGTTATATCAATCAGATATATCAATTAAATTTCTTAAGTCATTTGTGGAATGAAAGGAGAGAACAAAAACAGATCAGGAAGTGGAGTACACTAGAGTATTACCCTCTGCTAATCATGTATATTAACTGCATGGACATTTAAGAAGTTACTGTATATCCAGTCATTCACATGTGCAGTATATCTCTTTCTTACAGTACCTGTTCAGACACAGATGGTATGTACAGTAGGATGTACTTATACTAATAATTCCACTTAGCCAAACTGTTACCTGTACTTGTAACACATTTCCACTTTGTAACTAATGTAATTTGTGAAGGATCAAACCACAGTACTTTTGAAGGTTAAGTTGATATTTTTTAAAAGTTTGATTAGCAGAGCAGTACTTAAATGATGTTGAAAATTTTTCTCTTCTAGTAATTAATTGGGAAAAAGTATTTGGGAAAAGAGCCCAATTGATGAAGAATCATAGCTGGAGTTATTGTAATTATTATTTTGTTGTGATATCATAAATATGATTTGAGGGTATATCCAACTTTTAGCTAACTTTTAGTAAAAGGACTAACTAAATGTCAGTGAGATAATGTAACTAAGTTTCTGATTTCCATTTGTAAGACAACCATAATTTTAAACATTTCAGCTCAATCTTTTGTTTTAAGTACAGATGTACAAGACTGAGCTTTAAGTAACTAAAATAAATTTAGAATGCTCAATGTTGAAATGCAGCATTTGCCTGAGTTACAATGCAATGTAATGAGTTATTTATTATTCCCCTTGTGCATGTTCAGTCAATTCAGCCCTCCTTTGGGGCTTGGATTGCATCTCCCAAAATTCTCAGCTAGCACAGACTAGGAATTGTAGAAACTCATTTGAGTGGTACTAAATGGAGAATATTGCAGTTCTTACTGCTTTTTAAATCTGCTAATTCTCAGGACACTCCAGTATTTTGAGTTTTTTTGCTAGACTAGCAAATTTAGAAATTTATCTCTCTTCTTTACATGAATACATCCTATGATCCAGAATTAATGTGCAGTACGTCCAGATTTGATCATAATTAATTATTGATTTTTTTCTTGTAGGTTTAATATCATCTACACATTTATAGATACTCAGATTCTCTTTATGCTAAACAGCTGATGCCATATTGAAACTGACATCAAACATCTTCCTGCTTGCTTTGGCTGTATAAACACAAAGTACAAGTGCATGTCTAAAACAAGGCATGGGATTTTTCATTTTGCTGATATGCTTAATATTTAACTAAATAGTGGAGATGAAGAATACCGCAAGTTAATTGAATATGAGCCTACGCCAGATATCAACATTAGTTTTCTTCATTCTTTGAGTTAAAACATCAAATTTTAAATATTAAAACAATTGGCTTTAATTTACAATCTTTAACATCTCCAAAATTATCTCTTGCATTGACAAAATTGGTAATACTTTACATGTTTTTTAATGTATATCCTCCCATTACTCCAAAAGTAATGTGACATAAACAAAAGGTCACTCTTCTAATGTTGCCCATAATCACCTTTTAGGGGAAACTGAACTGACAGGATAAAAATCTGGTCTAAAGTCACACAATGAGCTTCCATTGTGGAAAATGGATGTGAACTTAGTTTTCCAAAGTTGCAGCACAATACTTTAACCATGACACCAAACCATCTCTCAGTGCAAAGGTTGGCCAGTGTAGTCACATTCTGTCCTGCGCAGTCAACCATGCTAAATTATGGGTTACAAACATTAGGCTTTCTGCCTTAGCAGCATATTGGCCTCTTGTGAACAATTTTTCATACACCATTACTTTGGAACTCACTAGAGGGTGCCAGATGCATTACTATTTATAACTGAGCCTTTCCCATGTGAAATTCAAATTATCCTACTGCTGGGATTGCTGAATGTATGCAACCTGCAGCTTCTCAGAAACTTAATATTTTTCTCTGCCTGTTATGTAAAATTAAACATCCCATTTTATAACATTTATATGGTGAAGATGACAGATAAAATGAAAAGTATATTATGAATTTATTTTTACAGTAAATATTCTCATTACATTGACACAAAATTCATTGCATCTATGATTTTTTTAAAAAACAACTAAGTACCAAATCCATATTGGACAACTTTGTCATTGTTTAAATAATTCATATTTATTAGGGCTGTCCTATTTTCTAGGAAATGGTCCATCTTTATTCAGGACTGAAAATATGTTTTAATATAAAACTATTTTCTTATTGGAAAGGAACATAAGGTTATACAATGCTGCTTGCAAGGATTCAGTTTCTAACTAAGCCTTCCCCAATCTTGTACTCTGAATGGCTAGACAGGAATTTTGGGAATGATAATTACTGGGAGGGTAATGGTTTAAAGAAAATGTATTTTTTGCAAATTGCTGAGATAGATGCAGATAAAGTTTCAGACTTCCAGATAGCGAATCATCTAGATCAGAAATAGCAGTTGACCAAAGATTACATTGACAAAACAAACAGGGCACCTTATATAAAGTCTTGGCTTGCATTCATGCAGACTGAGAGCATGTTTACTGATTAACAAGGAAGATCAGGCTATGTGCAAAGCTGTACAAGGCACATGGTAGCATTTTCTTTAAGCAAAGCAAGAAACTGGATTCTAATGTTCTCTTATTACACATATGACTAATACATGCATAACTATTTATAGTAGTTTCTCTGTAATCACATTTTAATTTACAGAACAGCATTTTCTTGCATTTTTGGGGTGTCCTTTAGTTCTTTTCATACAGATTCCACCTCTGTACAATCCAGCATAGGCTCTATTAAGGGGCCAAATATTTTTTTAAATAAACCAGACAAAATTCATATTTTCCTCTGCAACTCTGTAGCTTTCAGAGCTTGTGGACAGTTTACCATCTAATTGCCGAGAACCTTCTCCAACCCACCTCTGAGCTTCTGATATTCAGCCACACACTATTATTTCACTAGTCCTTTGAGGGGAAAGGTGGTTTGGCAACTTTGAAGTAGAGCAAACACTTTGTTTTGCCTATGACCAGAGAGGTTCACATACTTGTTTGGCAGTGCTATCTTATTTAAAATCAGAGCCCTTGGATTTTTCACAACAGTCATAAAAACTATTGGAAATCTATGCTTAAAACAGAAAAAAAGGTCTACAAATAAAATATGCTGAATTCCTCTAAATCTAAGCTAATGCTGACCCTTACCTACAGGGGTGACCCTGGTTATTTAAAAATATTCCTCATATAGTCCCATTAAACACTAAATTGTACAAAATTGACATGTCTCTCTCTAAATGGGTGTGTTTAGACACAGAATTTAGACATAGAGTTTAAATTTCACAGAAGCAATGTTAGACAATTTTCTATCTAAATAAACAAATTATTTAACTTGCATCTACTGTACTGTCAAACATATTCAATTACAGTTAAATGACAATGGTTGTAAATAGATGTAAAGAAAGTCTACAATAAAGTAGCATGGACTTTTATTATATTTATATACCACCATAATCAAAAGACCACTTCCTGGGGTTTATAAACTCTTATACAAATAGGCCTAGCTTAACAATGATAATTGGGACCAGAATTTCTACTGCTAAGCAATGAGGTCATAAAGCATTACTGCATTGCTTAACAACAAAAATTTAGGCAGTCCCCAGTTATTGTTTTAAGTGAAGATCATGCAGGTCATTATACAAGGATTGTGGTGTCAGACACTCACATTGTGACCATCTAACTGTGGGAATGTTGTGCCAGCCGAAGCTTCAAGGGCTAGTTGTAACTATACTTGTTTAGCACTGTCACAAGTTCAAATGGTCTTTGAATGAGACTGTTTAGTATACATATACACATTAAACATATAACTTTGTGCATCAAAATGGAGTTTCAGGCATTTGACAGATCATTACTGCAAAAGCAAGCAGTACTATCACCATTTAATTTTCCATCTGTTCTTGCTCTGAATTGTTATGAAAATTTTTCCCATGGTTCCAATTAATTACTATATCCACAGATTATACTCAAAATAAAATGCAATATGCATGATTCCATTACAAGGGAACATGGTAATAAAATGCTAAATGAACAGCATAAGATCGCTGAGTAAGGGTAGGATGGTGGTGTTATACCCTAAAAATGTGCATGATTAAACAGTATCTTTGAGAAGATTATCCAAAATGCAATAAAATACTGAGAAGTGAGAGAACTTGCCTTGGTGTTTACATGATCACTGTTTTAAAATATAATGAAGGAAGAGACAGCTGACTTCTCTGGAATAAAATCACCCTAAGCACTATGTGATTTCAACCTAGAGAAACTTGGGCAAAGAAATGCCTTACGTTCAGTGGCTGATTTCCCCCTTTCAATATTTCTTTTCATTCGCATGTCCAGACATACGCATGTTCTGCCTCACAGTTCTGTAAGGTGTTTGGATAGTTCATTCCTTAAATTCATTCCTGGTACACTTTCTCAAGATAAGGCTACTTACCTTTGATCTAGGGGATATGGGATTAAAAGGCAGAATTATTGCTAAGAAAGTAAAAAACAGATGCATTTCTTTCTAGTTTTCATGTTCTACTTCTTTGTTTTCAAAAGTGTCATCAACATTTTCATTTTCCTATTTTCCACATCCCTTTTCCATCTCAATCAGGATGAAATATATTCTTCTAAATTTAAAATTCAGATTCAGATGTCTCTCTGGCCTATGTTGAGTGACCTTGGATGTCCCTTGAGCTCATAAACACTCCTTCTAAAATCTTGCTGATGGAATGTTGATCTACAGGAGAGTCAAGAAGATCT
>JANHZU010007548.1:234947-256473 GCA_032468055.1 Acrochordus granulatus | reverse complement strand
CTGCTGGCTCGGAGGATCCGCTGCCGCCGCCACTGCTGAGGCAAAAATGCCTTTTCCCTTTTCCCTCAGCAACATCTCACTGGACAGCCCACGGACAGTAATGGAGTAAACTGCACGTGGCAGCATCGACAGAACTCTCGCACGGTCGCTGCCTGAATGGGAAATACAGAGCGCGCTGACTGATGACGCATAAGTTATCACACAAAACTTGCTTGTCTTGTGAGTTGCTGCTCATCAAGAGGAATAAATTTTATCAAGAATGTTTGCTCGTCTTGTGAAAATCTCGCCTTGCAAGGTGCTCATCTTGCGAGGTTCCACTGTATCTGCAAAAATCCCAGTGGGATGAAAATTCACTTACATTTAGGGTTAGGCTTCCTTGAATATGGACAGGAAAACCAATATCATCAATAGATTTGCCAGGATAGGTACATTTTTAATTCATGTTAGTTTTGCTGTATGCCTAATTACATGGGAAATCCCATTGGGATGGAAATCCACTTAAGAGTTAGAATTCTTAGATTTGCAGAGGCTACTTATGATTAAGAGGGCTCATGCATTTCCAAAATTCATTGGTTTCATCTCTTGGTAAATGTATGAGAAAATCTCATTGGGATGGAAATCCACTTCGGGTTAGGTTTCGGCTTCCTTGAATTTGGAGAAAAAAAGCAATACCATGAATAGATACACCAGGATTGTTTATGCTTAGGAGGATGCTTAGATTTCCAAAAAAGTTACTTTTGTCTGCTGGTTCGGAGAGTAAAATCAATATCACCAACAGATTCCCAGAGGCTAATTTGCTTAGGAGGAATAATATATTCTGAACCCAATTAGTTTTGTCTCCTGCTAAATACATGGGAAAATCACCAACTTGCCCACATTGCCCAACTTTGCCTGCACAGCTGTGTGCCTTGGACCACACAATTCATGCATCTGTATCCTCACAGGAAGTATGCATACTAAGAAGAGACGTGGGGTAGCTTTTCGTGCCATGATATAAAGGCAAGTTTTCTGAGACACGTACAAAACTGCACAGTGCTTTAGATTCAGTGACAAAAAGATGTTCGGAGCGCACAGATTTGGGGTGCCCAGTCTGTATCTGCACAGATTTGGGATGCACGTCTGCATCTGCTTAAGCAGTGGCTCCTCCTAAGAGCTGCAGAAGGTGCTGTGTCAGGGTGTCATTGTGTTCTGAAGCAGCATCTGGATTTTGAAGCTGAAGCTCAGCAAACCCGAGATAAAGACGTGCATTTCTTCGCACACAAGGGCGGCCCTTCTCTTTAGGCAGGGAAATGGGGTTGGTATTGGTATGCCGCTATGCTAATCCTATTCCAGAACGACGATGACGATGACAAATCCCAGTCTCTGGAACTTAAATCGATCTCCTTAAACGTGTTTATCTCTTTCAAAGCCATCTTCATCAACTGCAGCCGCTTCTTCCTAAGGACGGCTAATGGCATGGCTGCGCTTGCTGCAAGCAGCATCCCGCGCAAGCTGTGCCCCGCCGCCCCTCCCGTCACGCCGATCTATCTGACACTCCACACACCGAGGTCTAAACAGCCATGGAGGGAGGAGAGGGGACTACGTGGATGAGGAGCCTGCTCAGCCGCTGACAGACAGACAAAGAGGCACTTTGGGGCTCGCTTTGTTTGAATCTGGCCTTCATCTCTGTTTCTACGGCAACCAGGAAGTTCACCTCCTGGCCCGGATGTCGCGAAGGATGCAGCCGAGGAGCTGGCGGGGGAAGCGCGGAAGGGGGAGGTTGTTCAGCCGACAGCGGAAGGTTTCGTAGCTGGGGCTCGACTGCCCTACGCTTCTAGGGTGGAAGGCTGGGCTGGGCTTTCAGAAGTCTCTTCCCGCACCCAAAGTTCTCCCACGACACCAAATTCCTTGAAGGATTTCAACCCAACTGTCACCAACTGCCCTTTCCTGTGGACTTTCACCGAGGGCGGGCTAATTCGAACTCACTGTTTTGGCCGTGCGCGTTAACAGGGAACGCAAAGCTTTTATTTTGCAGAGGTCCTTTAGCTTTGTCAGCCCCCTCCAAAGAAAAGGCTGTCCCGTTAATAAGCATCTTCGCAGAGGCTTTAGGAAGGAAGTTCTCCGCATACTCCTAGCAGAGAGACAGGCTTCATTGTGCCAGCCTGCAGCTACATGTCCAACACGGAGGTAAGGGAGAGCGGATGCAAGAAGAAATAATTGGGGAAGTCAGTAATATGATATACTAAACCAATAGCCTTTGTAAGAATAACCCAAATTCTGCGTCGTAAGAACACTATAATTACACTTGGAACCAATTATACAAAGAGTACTAACATGTTTCATTTGCATGGAAGCCAGTTCCATTTGCTGAATTCACATTTTGCTCTCTGTGTAAGTTGAACTATGAACACATACTCTGGAAATGATTAGATTGATCAAGAAAGCAATGGAAATGATGCTTCATAACAGCATAATCCCACTAAGATAAAAGTGAGTGGCAAAGACTAGATGAGGTGGAGGGAAATATCATGAGAATATGAAACTGAATCCATACCACTAAGAATTGTGCAGAATTGTCCTTCGTAATTTCTGCCTTATTAAGTCACACTCAAACACTTTCAAAGTACCTAATTCATTATTACTAATAGGAATGTTGTTACGAATATTCCTACTGTTCAAAAAACACCAATGAGAACTAACTTGTAAGAAAATGCAAACGCCATATTTTTTTTTCTCAAGAACGCATAATACCGACAGTCTTGCCTGAAAGTGAATTGATTTCTCCATGTGGTATTCACATTTTTGCTAGAGCTTTGACCATGTTACTTAAGTCATTCTCATACATGTGATGTCCAGATGATCAACAGCAGAATATGCGGCACTGTTAATAAAATTCTGCCTTGCCCATAAGACAATCACCTCATCTCTTCTATAAGAAGTAGTTTTGAATTTGGCATCTCTTCTATAAGAAGTAGTTTTGAAGAGTTATTTTTGTTTTGAAAGCTGATGTAAAGTTCTGGAGTCAGGAAGTCCCTGGTCAAAATGTCACCACTATGAATTCACTAGTAAAGTGATCCTATGCTTGAGTTATATTTGCAGGATAGAGATACAGTGACATTCATTACAGAATGCCACAATGATAGGAGAGCAAAATGTTGCACTGCTGCACTGTACTGATTTATGTGCTGAGGTTATGCTGCAAAGCAAGGAGACAAAAAAGGTAGAGTATAAATGATGGAATAAAAAGTCCTGAGCTTCACTGGAACCAACACTCAGAAATACGTTTTAGAAATGATATTCAGTTTCATTAATAAGAAGAATACTGTTGATAACATACTTTTAATGGAATCAATGGTGAATGTTTAATGAGACTTGGTTAATTTGGACAAACAAATACACTGTGAGTATGTAAATTTCAAGCATGAGCACCCAGATTTGAAATGTCATATTCTGATGATATTTCCCTCCATCTCCTCCAATCTTTGTCACTTTTATCTTAATGGGATCATGCTGTTATTAAGCTTCATTTCCATTGCTTTCTCAATCAATCCAATCATTTCCAGAGTATGTATTCATAATTCAACTTTCACAAAAAGCAACACTTGAATTCAATAAATATAAAAATAGAAATTTTAGTGGTCCTTTGCATAACAAGGATAATGATGCAGTAGGAAAGATAGATCAAGAACGCTTAAAACTCTACATATAATTTGTTGCATAAATCTAGATAAAATGCTATAACTCCATTCATATGGGCATGTATATCACAATACGTATAACAGATCAGAAAAGAGGGAGGGAACCATACCTGAGAACTTCAAAATATCCCTCCTGAACATCCTATCTTTTCAAATGCTAATTGATCTGTACAAAACACAAATTCTCCTTTACAATAGGGGAAAGTTATTCTTTCTGCAGCTTAATTTCTAACAATTTTCTTTGCATTGAGAATGTAAGGAAAATATATTGTAAATGTATTGATCATAAAATGCCCGATACAATTATACATATATTGTGTAGTGTTTAAACTCAGTTCCTGGATTCATACAATGTATTAAGGCACATAAATATCTGCTTAGTGATTCTGTGAGTTTAGCCAACATGGTTTATAAGCCAATGCTTATAGTTTAGCCAGTACAATAAAGTATATTTTGGTATGAATACAGTTCTATTTGTTACCACTATATGAGGTGTTCTGTCTTATAAAATAAAATCTAGAATGTATACAGTAGAATAAACACTGAAGAATTCTAGAACAACCTACACTGGATAGGTGAGAATGGTTGGGGTAACCCCATTGTGTAGCTCAACAGATGAATATCCTATTATATACTTTAGAAGAAATCAAAATATAGAGAGTAATGGAAATAATGAGAATGTAGGATGAGTTACACTGATTGAGCATCCATAGTAACCTCCTAAGTATTCCCAAGTGATAGTGAGCATTTAGTCCTTGGAACCACTTGTTGTAGCTGCTGCTTATAACTCATTAATACCTCCAGTTTCCACAGTCAAAATGTGCAGCCCTGGGATGTTCTTCACCTCCAGTACATGCAAACCATGTGAACCAGGAAACAAAAGCAGCAAGTGAATAGATGAGTAGGCCCAGCAACTGTCACAATTATCCATCATCTGGGAAGCCTTAGAAGAAGTATACCCTTGGTTTACTACTGGTGGCAAGGTGACTCCTCCTGCTACATTCAATACTTACCTTGGGAGGTATAGAGTCTTTAAGGACCACTGGAAAATATAAATTTAAGGAACCTAATTACATTTTAGTAGATCAGAACAGAATAGCCTATCTGAAATCCACAGCTTTCATTATTATAAAGTGCAGCATATCAAGTTAAATACAGTAAATATATAGTAAACGACTGCCAATGGTATCAGAGATTTTATTGCTTACCTTCGAGTAAGTTCACTTCTCATTAAATATATAGATGTTTGTGCTCCAAGAATGTAATCTTATGTATATTTGTAAGGAAATAAGTCCCACTGAAATCAAGGTGAATAAATAAGCAAGAAATTACACATTTGTGAAATATCAGAAGATTACATGGGCTAGAAAGATCTACAAACCTTGCGATGTCTAAACCCCACTAGTATAAGAAATCTTGTGAATTTCAGGCTCAGTGGAGCAAATCATAGGATTCTATCATTAGAAATTGTTTTATAAGAAAAGCAAGTAAACTTTATGTAAAAAAGGATATAAGCAGAAAACAGTTACTAATTAATATTCCTGCATATTTTTTCTGAGTTGATGAGGCATCTTGAAAAGCTCCATATTCATAAGATAGTGTGCATATAAATTGATGACATCTAAATATACTTCTTGCAATTAAAACTCTCTGCTTAATTTTTTTTAATAAACCATGCACATTCCCCTGTATCTAGATAATTTTCATTAAAAAAAAAGCTAGAGATCAAAGGCCTCTTATGGACTTCACATATTTCTGCATTTTAGAATAAGATGAATCATGTGTGGCTTTTTAAAATGTTCATTTCTAGCTCTCATCATCCAATAACCCAATATGGACAGTAGTGACAGATGATGTAATTTATAATCCAATATTATCCAGTAAACTATACTTTGCCATCCCTACCCTCAGCAAGGGGGAGCACCTGGCTAAACTTGCCTGGATTTAAAAGCTGAGGAGGTTGGTTCTGGTTAGTAATTAAATGGGAAACTACTAGGGAATATTAGGGATTCAGTAAAACTCAGAGAGATTACAAAATGGATTGAGAAACTGGAAAACATTCCTGAAGAAGGCAGAGACAAACCACTTCTGTACTATTCCCAAGAAAGCTGTCATGAATGAACCTGTTACCAGAGTTAAGCTTGTCTTGAAGGAGATTTTATCTTTATTTTAAAAGTGCACCTATTATCCATACTGCAGTTATATAACCTTGGGATACTTAAAATGTAGAGGAGCAAGCAAAAACATAATTGCTTTTAGTATGTAAAAGTCATTGCAGGGCAGAAGATTGGTTGATGGATGTAATAGGTTTTTCAATATTGAGTCTCCAAAGTTTCCAGATAGGTACATGGGGGTGCTCCTAGCAATGCTGGTTGAGGGCAGGGAGGCAGTTAAATGCTTTTTTAACCTCTGGCATACAAATGGAAACATGCATTAAAAAGGATTGCTCCTAAGTGGTTTTTCCACACCTGCCACTCCTTAGCAGCAATCTTGAGGGGCTCCAGAACAGATGAATAAGATGCTTGAAGTAACACTGGTAGACAAGAAAAGGAGAAAGTGACCAGACACTATATGATCCTATATTGTGGCAATAATGGCAGCAAAAAAACCCTTCTGTTTTTATGGCATTTCTGGAATATCAGCAATTTAGCTTTGCTGTTCAAAGAGGGAGAAATGGGCCAGAAGATTCAGTCCGTAAAAACTGCAATCTTCTAGTTGATGACTTCATGGATAACATTGATTGTTTTTGTTGTGACTGAAAAGCCTTGGTAGACAGGATCCCTTGAGATTATTTATGTATTATGTCTTACAATACTGCATGAGTAGTTGTCAAGTTTGTAGAAATCAAAGCAGTGGAGAAGATTCTCTATGGTTTTAACTCCAATACTTGTAGAACTTGATCTCTACCCATCCTGGTTAGTTAAACAAGCCAAGAAGGAGACAGGAAGGTATATACAGTAGTAAATGTCTCTTTGCAGAAGAGGAAAGTGCCAGCAGAGGTCTGCCTCTTCCTCAAGAGGTCTGTCTTGGTCTGCTGTAGTTAGCCAAATACTGCTCTAATCTTTCCTTTGTAGGGAAAGTAGTGAGATGATGGTTACAAAGAATCTTGAAAGAAATAGAGTTTCTGAACAATGGGAGATAGAATTCAGGCCCATGTACAGTATAGTATGAACATTTCATGTTCACTCTCATGGATGAAGGCATTGTGTTATAGTGATTCCACTTCTTCCAGATTGGCAGGTCTAGTCAGTGATTGGGGAGAATGGGAAATACTTGACTCTCAGGTGTTCCACAGTAGACATTGTTTGTAGGGTTTCCCTTCTCTTGGAACTTGTAAGCAGAGGGTGGACCATACTACTGTCATGGTATTCTGCAAGCTTGTAAAACGGTATTTGGAACCTGACTGATATGGAACTACTGGTGCCTGTTGTATAATAGTTAATCATGTAATGGTTTGACGTGACTGTATTCTTTGCATTAGTTTATATTGCTTTTGCTCTCTGTAAACCACTTAGACTTCTTTAAGATTAAAGTTGTTTATTCTTGTCATAAATAAATAAAAATACATTTTAAAAGTCTCTTTAATACTCAGGATGAGTAGTTTCTGACATACTCAGATGAGAAGTTTCTGACTCTGGACCAGAATTATGTTTGCAGTAGCAAAAGTAACTATTCATATTAACTCCTTTAATTGCACAGGTATTCAAATGAAGACAGAACTGACACTATAACTCTCTATGACTCTACTTAGTCTCAATGAATTCAAAAGAATTAGAACTTAGGCTGGGGAAACAGTGTTGTAATTGAAAGGTAAGATGCATTATTTCATCCTTCTCCTTTAAATAGTTGAGGGAGAATTCAGAATTCATTTGGCCTTGATAGAGTATCCATTTTGTTGCAGGAGACAGTAGAGATCTCTGTTTACCATTTTGGCACCCCATTATTAAATACATATTACTAAATTAAAAATTAGAATATATCAAGTGCATTCAGACTGAAAGGCATTTGTAACAGGAGACTGATTCTGGAGATTTTATTACTAGTCTAATTATTTGAGTTTTCTAAGTATTAATTGTTCCAGTACTCAATTCATCTAAAGAATTATTTCTGTATCAATCATAAATTACAGATTTAAGAAGTTTACAGTGAAAATTATAATGGCAATTTAAATTCATCTAGATTAGAAAATGTGCAGTCAGGGAATTTAACAAATGGTTCTGAATGATTGGAAGGTTTTCCTGATATTAATTTGGTGTCTTCTGCCTTGGGTGTGTAATATCTAGCATAATTTCAGAAGGCAGCAAAAGTGGGAAAAAACAGAAAATGACTGGGTTTCACACACTATATCCAATTATATTATCCACAGCTGGGTGTGTTTGCACAACATTTCAGGCCTGACACTGAATAAACCATAACATGGCTTAACTATTTTTGCTCCTTTAGTAGGAATCGGAATCAGAATCTGAAAGCACTAAAAGTGAAAAAAACATGCACAAAATCTATATAACTTTTCCCTGCATTATCCTATATCTGCAATTCCATTCTATTAGACCCAGCTGTTCTTAACCAGACAGTACTACCATGCCTTGTGTTCTTCATCAGACACTCATTTTTCTTTAGACAGCTATCCATTTTTCTTCCAGCATATTGACGTATTTCCAACTAGTTCCTAATCTATATCTCACCATTTATAATTTGAATGATATATTAATGCTTTATTTCAAGCTTTCTCTTCCTCCTACTTCCACATTAGCCCTTACTCTTCAGGAAGAGATAATCAATAAAACATGATGTGTCAACCTTCCATCATATTCTCCAATTTCTCCTCCTTCCTCTGCCAATATGTTCAGTTGAGGAACACACAACTAAAACAAATCTGAGAATAAATAGGGTAGGAAAATATGTTTCTGGATTTGTTTTTAATAAAATGTTCATAACTGAAAGAGTAGAAGTGGGTGGACATCCTTGAAGGAAATTAATGCATATAAATGGGTGGGGGTTAAAAATGTTTCCAAGTCACCAGGACTAAGATATAGATGTAGGTACAATAAAGACACTCTTGAGTTGAACTTAAGTCCCAGTAACCCCTTAGATACCATATGATGTAGGGGTGGAATATAGTAGATAGTAGGTATGGAGTGATTTGGTATTACTATATTTTGGCAGGTTTCTTCCACTTCTTTGCATAATCATAGCTCTAGAATTCCCTGATGGTTTTTCATCCAAGTACTAATCAAGCCTAACCTCTTTAGCTTCTAAGCCCAAACAGCATTTGCCAGGTACTTTCACCTGCTTAGACTCACTGGTATAGGTTCCAATGCTCAGCCTCCTTGAGGTGAATGGACAGCAAATCTAAATAAGTTGCCAGAAGCTTGAAATGGGCAAAAAATTATTACTGTATGGTTAAAACAAAAAGAAGAAAAAGTCAAGGAATATCTACAAGATGAACCTGAGCAGTTAACCGTTATAAACCATAACTGGGTTTACCAAACATGTTAGTCTATAAATAAGCAAATCATATTCTTGCTAATTTGCAAAAACCATTAAAGGTCTACAGAAGCATAATGAAGCCTGTTACCATAATTACACATGTGCACACACACACACCAGATTACTCACAAAAATTCATCCCATCTATGTCATGGAGATCCTAGTATAATTCATATGGCTCCACGCTTTTTGTTCCAGTATCAGTGATACTGATTCTTATTGTTTTTATAAGTTTTTCAGAGTGAAATCTGTTGAAATTCTTGCCATTTTTAATTCCTGTGATCTCTCCTTTTCCACCTGTTTCCACCGAAGTCCCTGTCATGATGTTTTTTTCTGGCAGTTGTGTCATAGAACTGGAAGGGGAAGGCTTAGTAGGCATCTGGCTATAGCCTGGCTTGCAGGGCTAGCACCTGTGAAAATACAGCATACTATACATGTATACAAAATACATTACTTAAACACTGCTGAAAAAATGTTGTCAATAATGTATACCATTTGCATTTACTCTGATTCATCTGGATTCACTTTTTAAAATGTGAAACCCAGAAGCTTCTTTGTTTTTTTTAAAGGGCCACATTGGGGATTCTTCTTAGCACCTAATATTTCCCTGCACTCTCTCTCTTTTTTTAATCAATCTAGCCTTTGTTTAGCAAAAGGTGAAGACTTCCTAGAGTTGAACTTAATTCTGGTGAATGCATGCAGAACTGCATTTTCAGGGCAGGTCAAAACAAACAAGATGGTGCTTATGGCACTGCAGTTGAAGCCCCACATCTTAGTACATGCACCTCAGTGCTGTTGGCACTGCTGGGTATTTCTAACTCGTATCCTTCCACAACCTCCTGCTGATTTCATGTATTCTTTGATTTCTTCTGGGATGATTTTCAACCATTGTCTGGTTTTCTAGTAGTCTTCCATCCTAGTACTAATCACATCCACCCCTTTTTTGACATCAGGAGATTTTAGCATGTCCTTGGGATAAAAGGAGTATTTATGCTGACTCTGCAGGCCTAGGGAATAGTGCCTTCATTGTTGGCTAAAAATATGGTTGATATTAATCTGACTTAGTTTAAGAAGGTAAAGAAAAAGAAGATGAATAAAATACAAATCCCAGCACCAGAAGGATTCTTAAGGACATGGGATCATAGGAATACCAAAATTCCTTGGGCTCTTTCTGCCAAGACTGGTTTCTTGTTTCATATATTTTTATATGTATATAAGTAGATAGAATTACTGTATAATAATTTTCCTCAGGCAGATATTAGATTAAGCCATAGTTTGTAAATAAGGTAATTGGCTGGATTCATATATTGTGCTAAATCTTGGGTCTGTCTGTCTGTCTATCTATCTATCATTTATATGGCCGCCCATCTGAAGTACATGACACTGGCCATTAACAAGTATAAACCACAATAACTGGATTTACCAAGCATGTTAGTCCTTATATAAGGAAAATACATTCTTCTAAGCACTATTTGTAAAAATATTAAGGGATTATAGAAGCATACTAATACTCATATGCTACTATTATTCCCCATCACATTCCCAATAGTCCATAGCTCTTTAAATAAGATGGGAAACTTCTTTGTGGCTACTTATATCACATAAATTAAATTGGAACAGCTAGCATTATCAGTTTGCAAAGAGCAGAATAAAACAAACGATTATTGATTTCAAATTTCAGTTAAGCCTAATTGATGTTTCTTTGAAGATATATATTGCCTGTTATCACTAAACATGGTTAAACAATTGTATGTGTAATGTTGATAACCTTCTATAGAGACTTACTAAGTTGTATGGACACAGGCATTAAGAATCCTTGTAGTCAACTTGTTTGATAGCTAAGCTGTTGCCCCTTGTTGAACAAGTTTCTACTAGAGGTTGGTAGATATCCATCTTAATACTGCAATTAGCTCACTAGGATAGAAATTTATTTTTTGGAGGGTTCCATTTACCATGATCTATTACTGAAACATGGATATAAGAAAGCAAAATATGCAAAATTTATTTGGTTAACATATATATGCTGAAAAATGGATGTTTTAAATTATAATGTAATGTTTTATTTTCTCCAGTAAGTACCCGTAATTGCAAGGCTTTGTGAAAGAATAAAAGAAATGCACATCTTTCTCACAGCTGTGCAATCTAAAAAGAGCAACATGTAAGAGAAAAAAGGAGTGAGATCAGTTTGGAGAAAACAGAGCCAGAACCCAAAGGAAAAATGTTAAAAATGCATTTAAATAAGGCAGCCTTAAGAACTGGATAGATATCTGATGTAAAAATATTCTAGCTATAGAAATCAGTGCAATTAAGCTACAGAACTATCAGAGGTTAACAAGAATGAAGAGTGATCATACATGTATATGTAGTAAAAATTGTAATTAAATAGCTATACATTGGGCAATGACTCTGGTGCTCTTCTTGGATGTCTTGGATCATTAACTCTGCTGTCCATGGATTTTGGTAGCTTTTCCAAATATTCTGGATGAGACCAGGTTGGCTACATGGTTCTCCCATGGGACTTGGGAACCAACTACTGGCTGCTTAGTGGAGGACATTTTCAAATGTTTCAAATTCAGTTAAGAATTTATTTGCCTTTCTTGCAATAAGCATGTCCCTTGTATTTTGGCATACTAATTTGTTCAAGGATTCCATTCAAATAATCTCCACAAGAAATTGCATATGATGAAAACAGTATCATTTATTTCTTGCATGTGTAGCGAGAAGGCATCTGCATATCTGAAGAAACCATAAAATACCAGTTGTATGATGTAATGGCTCAAGTGCTAAGCTTTTCAGCTGTGGTAGATCCTGTATTCTGCTGCTATATATCAGATGTCTTCACTTACCAAGATATGTGGTGTATTACCTGAAGCAATCTAAAGATGTAGCACTTCTAGATCACCTTAATGTTTTGTTCAATGGCTATGTTCATCTATGCCAAGAACATAGTTCTATATATGCTTAATTGTAGTAAGATGCTGTCAGTGCTACATGAATGTTTCTGCCAAGAGGAGAAAATAAAAGATTTTGATTTCTGCCATCTGTCTTTTAAAGGCAGGTGGTTGGTGACATCAAAGCAGGGAATGAATGAAACCATGATTCCTCTACAGCAGAAGACACAAAGTTGGAAATAGGTATCTAGAACCTGGTCATAACTCAGCTTTTATGTAATAAAAGTCCAGCTATGTGAAAAGACCCCAGAAGCAAACAATGCTATACTGTATTCATATTCTTCTTGTCTGTCATAATTCCTCCTTCCCTGCCTTGTTTTTCAGAAATTGAATTCTATATTGTGACCCAAAACTCTGCATGCAAAAGCAAGTATGTAAATTAAGATTTATATATCAGGAAGTTGGCAAATCATAAAAATGTAAGAATTCAAAGGGTTGGGTTTGGCTGTTGATCACCTAGTTCAACTTGTCCAATGCTGGAATGTATTGAACTTTCTCTGGATGAGGAAAATTTCTTTCTCCTGAGGATTGCTTTAAAAAAGATGTACATCCACATTCAATGCAGCAATAATTGGACATGTATTATTGTTTTAATTATTTTGTTATATACTTAAGGGCAAACTAAACATGGCATTAACTGCTAGAGAGAATCAATCTACACACAGTTGTCATATAAATAGTAGTGTTGGAATTGCAGAAAATAAGGAAAATCCAACCCAGTTCTTATGCAGCGAAATGACCCCCACGCTCGGTTTGGTTATATACAGTATTATAATTTGCTTTCCTCCAATAATTCAGTGTACACTGAATGTATAGTGTACATTGTATTCTTTTTTATTTTTTTCCCCAGAAACCTGGGCAAAAATACCAGAATCAATCCTGAAAGAAAATGATTGACCTTTCTGTAGCTGAGGGCAGACTAGAATATGAATTGCCTCAATCTAGTCCAATATTTTATCTCTGCACCTTACAATTCTTTGTACTGGGGAAAAAAAATTCCCTTAGCATACCTAGAGACTTCTCCCTCAGTGCAAATGCCAACTGGGAAGAGATTTGGGGCAATATACTTTCTAACCTTGATGGTGGTTGAGATCTCCAGATTTTCTATTTTTTATAGAAAAAATATATCTATTACTTTTACATCTCTCCAGTAATATCTAGTTTAGTGACACTGGCAAACATCTAGTGTTTTAAGAGGCACGGTGCTACCTCTTAAACTGACCACATGCTTAGAAACCTGAATAAATAGATTGTGTTTTTTAAAAAGTCTTTCCCAATCAAGTCTTTTGATTCACAAATTTAGAAGGAACTATTTAGGTCATCAAGTCTCCTTATGTCTCTTTCTTGTACAGGAATTCAAATTAAAGCTTCTGAAAGAAATAGTTTTGTATGAATCCATCCATGATGGGAACAAAGCATCTCTCTGGATAACTATTCCCCTGGCATGCTGTTTTGCTGTTAAGAAGTTATTTCCCCACTATATTCACTTACAATCTGCCTTTCTGTAACTTAAATCCATTATTCAGCTTCTTGACCTTATACGTGGCTTCCTTTAAAGATTTCAAGAGTGCAGTCATCCCCATTCAATTTTTCCTTCTCAAAGCTATCCAGTTTCTTCCATCTCTCTTCAAAGAACTTTGTTTCTAGCCCACTAATTATCTCTGTTGCCCTCTCTAAACCTATTCCACGTTCTCTGACTCTTTAAAGTGTTGTGCCAGAACTGCACACATTTTGCAAAGTGTGGTCTGATTTATTTAGTTGTTTAGTTGTTATTTTCAGTCCATTTCTCCAATTTATTAAGGAGAATAATTATTTTAAGATTATTTTAAGATTTATTCCTCGATTCTAGAATATTAATAAATCATTCAGTTTTTTATCATCTGGAAACTTCGTACAAATTCTAACTCATTCAAATTATTAATGACAACCTTAACAAGTAAAGGACACAGGACTGCTGTGTCCACTTGATGCTTCTGCTGGTAGTCCACTTGATGCTTCTTTTAATTCAGTGTTTTTCTACCTTGGCAACTTCAGTATGTGTGAACTTCAGCTTTAATCATTCCATTCACTTCAACTCGTTCCAATCAGGCAGCAGGGTATGCTTCGAATCCCATTGGTTAAAGAACTTTGATTAGTGAGATTTAGGAAGAGGGCTGTATCTTTGGAACATTTTATCCCCAGAGGTGAGGCAAACCCCCACTCTTCTGACCTCCATTAGCTGGGGAGGCTAAGAGTATTTTGCAGCCCTGGAGATCGCTGGTGGCTTGAGGGTGCTCCCCCCACCTTGTTAACCCCTTAGCCTTGTTAATTTCTTAATTCTGATTTTTTTAACTTTTAACTTGTAAATTTTAACCTTGTTTTTAATTTTGTTTCAAACTGTGGTTTAGTCATGTTTCTATATTTTATTACATGTTTGTAAACTTCCCAGTCACTTTGCTGAGATTGGTAGTATAGAAATTTAATAAATAAAACTACAGAATTCTCCAGCTCTAGGAGTTGGTCAACTTATCTTAAAGCTGCCAAAGTTGAAAAACATGGCTGTAATTTGATGAGGAACCAGCAGTGACTGCGAGAGGGGCAAAGGGAAGCAAACTGAGAAAAACTAGTTCACAGCAATGAAAGCCCTCCCTCCCCCTGCATTTTCTACATATGTTGTGATATCATATGCATTCCCAGAAGAGAAGATGGTGAGTTCTAAACTTCCCTTAGGCATTAAAGGCAGCTGTATGACTTTGAGCCAGTCACACTCTCTCTGCCAACCCACATCACAGGATTGTTTTTATAGGGGGAAAAAACGGAGTCAGGAGTATTAGGTAGGTTCACTGTCTTGAGCTATATATAAAAAGGGTAGTATAAAAATCCAATAATGCTGAAAACAGCTGGATCTTGGGGATGGCACTGTATGGAACCATTGATTAGTATTCCTTGCTACAATTTTTGAGCTATGATTTTTTTTAATTGTCATGTTACTCAGTCCAGATTTAGTAACTTGCTAATCAACAATCATGGGATAGTTTTTGAAAAACTTTACTGGGATCCTGGTGTATAATACAGCATCCCCATACTCTGTTAAGGAAGCTTCCTGATAAGACTGAAAGCTTTGTTTTTGATAAATCCATACTTGGTAATTATTGCATTGTATGGATAAATCTGATCTGGCCAAGTTAGGAAGATGGATTCAGCTCTAGATAATTTCTGGATTTGTTTGCTGGACCTATGACATGATGGACAAGATGGAGTATTTTCCAAGAATTGGCAAAGCAATAATTGGACTTTGCAAGGAGGCTGGATTTTATGAAAATGAAGATAGGATCCAGAAGAAGAAACAAGAAAAATCATCATTGGAAATAAGAAAAAGCAGAATCCAGATTATCTCTTTCCAACATCTTTGCAAAGATCTCTGAATGTACCTCTATTCTGAAGCCCAAAAGCTTAATTGAGGAAGTATCTCCTTTAAGCATTGCCTTCCTTAGTTTTCCAATATTTCCTTTTCCCAATAAAGTCATTTTAATATCTAGAAATTTTACTTTGTTGACTAAAAAGGAGAATTCCTTATTTAAAGCCTTTCCCACATGCAAATTACTTGGTTGTTGAGCTAAATTTTGTGTTTCAGAGTTGGCACAAAGTTTGTTAATGTCTGTGTTTCTGGGCAGGAAGAGCCAAAGAATCTTTTTTAATGTTCCCTAGAAGAGAGGGAGAAGTTCTTGTTGGAAGGCTGAGAACTCTCCAGGCAACTAACTAGGATGTCTCAGGAGTCTCAGCCTGACTGGTGACTGAGAGTCCTTGGAAGAAGGATCTGCTCATGATGTTCCCAATTATTGCCCCTCCCAGTTTGGAACAGTAACTTTTTTACATTTTATTTATGTATCTCTCACTGTCTCTCTCTCACACACATCATTACTTCACATCAGCTATGTCAGCATTCCTGTGCTAACCATTTAGTCACCTTTTATCACCCTTACTGAAACTGCTGATTGTTAAAACTGAAACACTAACAAACAACCCACCATGACCTCCATTCCACCATCTTCATCTCCAGTTAAAGCAGGATGTTTGTACTGTAACTCTGGGCTGTGGCTTGCACTAGATGTGGTAAATAGCTATAGAAACCTCTGTTTATGAGTTGCAACCACTCTCCCATTCTAAAAATAGTTCACCAAAGTTAGACAAGCAGAGCAATCAAAACTGCCAAAAGATCAAAATCCTTTAATTCACTTCAGTTTGTACTATTGATATATTTGTTTTTTAATTGGGTGTTATCATAGCTCCACTTGCAGGAATAAAAATAATCCTACTCACCTATCTGTCCCATTTTTGTGGTGCTGCGCTGAAATGCCTGAAAAGAATATAAAATGTCCAACCTGATGATATTGTTGACAGTTTAACTCAGGGCCAGCCTTTTGGCGGGACTGTCTGATTAACATGTTTTATTTGTGAATATGAAAGAAAATACTTCCTTTTATTGGTATATAGCTGCAGATTTTTAAACGATGTCTTGGCAGCTAATCTGCTTCTCATCTTTTCTTCTTTTTTTTGGAAGATTGCTATAAATGATGCCCCTAAAGAAGAATCAGAGATCAAAGGCATTTGATTTGATATCTGATCTCATATTATTTCAAAGGCATGAAAAACAAAACAGAATGCTGTAGAAGGACTTACTCTGGTCAGCAGAAGTTAGTGAAATAAATCAGTGCTGCAAAAGACCAGACAAAAGTGAATGCTAGCAGGAGGTACCAGCATAAACAAACAAATGTTCCCTTCTGTGATGGCTTGTATGCCTTTGAATCATTGTTGACTGCTGATGACTGCCTAGACAAGTCCCTGCATTTTTCTTAGCAAGATTTCAGAAATGATTTGTCATTGCCTGCTCCCCAGAGCTGAGAGAGAGGGACTGGCTGAAAGTCACCCAGCTAGCTTTTTGCCTAAGGCAGGACTGGAACTCAATAGTCTCCCAATTTCTAATGTGATACTTTACTACACCAAACTGAATTGAATGGCACATAATAGTAAATCATAATATATTTGGTTGACATGTTTTTTGTTCAAACATATGAACCCAACTGGGGAAAAAATCATAATTCGAAGCCATGAAGATGGAAGAGTATAATGTGTGGTGACCTTATTTGGACAAGATAGAAATTCCAAGCTGTTTTCCCTCAATTTATACGACTAAATGCTGATGGTCCCAGAGGTCCCAGATGTGTGAATGGTTAATGAAATTTGCTCTGACACATGACACTCTTTTACTGGGTCTGTTCTAGTGGTAACTAGGACATTTGTCATCAGAGCTTTTTTCCTCACTGTCATGTTAGCATTAAATTTAACACCATAGCTCCCCCTCCCCCAAATGTCAAAGATGCATGCTTGTGAGAGAGAAAGACAGTGCACTGTATTGCCACACTTGAGATGGATTTAGGTACTAAGTCTATCCCATGGCTTACAGTCTTCAAGAGTGGCATGGCTTGAATCTTTCATCTGCATTTCAAATTGTAGCCAGGGTGCTTCAGATAAAATGGTTCATAACCGATGATCATCTTTCCATAGAAAACAAGTAAAATTGAAAAAAGTATTTCCGCACTCTTGGAATAAATTATATGTTTTTCTCTCTACAGCAATCACTTTATCACAGAGATGACTAATCTGTTTCATCCAGTGGACGTAAGTTTGAAATCATGAGAAAAGATTTTAAATGAGCAATTACAAAACTCCCAATTATTTGAAAAATAATGAATGACACACTACTATCCATACCTTGCATTATTTTTGCTTTTTTGCATACAGATGTACTCACTTCTAAACAAAGCACTATATGGAGCTGAGAGAATAAATACTTCTCTTTTAACTTTGAGAAATTAGGCAAACTTAAAAACACATATGGCAGGAAGTCTGGTAGATATCAAGAAAGATGCTTATGGGCATCAGTTGGATATATGAATCTTATTTTTTTTTCATTTATGTGGCATTGGGTTATTAGTTTTTTTCAAATGGCTAGAATAATATAGCTCACAAAGTTTATTGTTCTATTAAAAGGCTGCCAAATTAGCTTACAGAGAAACAATGCTGAATAAGAATCTGCATGACCTTTAGGCCTACAGAAAGTCAAAATCCAAGTAACCAGAAACTGTTCAGAGGCCCAATAACGTGAGAATGAAAGCAAAATGGATAATTTCAGGTTCAAAGTTATGAGGAAGTCCAAGGCTGCAGTCTCTGATTAACTAGACTGTTAAGACACTGTTTAGACATTGGTCTGCCACAAACCAATATTTCTGTCCCCATTGAGGTTTAGCTGTTACTTCTTTAAAATTAATTGACACTGTTTTTGAACAGAGATGCACTCACAAGGAGGCGTGATATACTTGAGGAGTTTTTTCCTACAGGCTTCTCAACCTGATGTCCTTGGACTTGTTGTCCTGAGCATTCTGAGATCTCTGCATATGGATCATGTGATGACCCATAGTTAACTTACCCTGTTATATCCAATTGTTTTGTTCTGCAAAACTCACTGAATCATAAACTATCAGATTTGCACAATATATCCAGTTAAATGTCTACTTTGCAATTCAATACATTATGCAACTACAACTGTCATACATTTGAGTCTGTTGCTGTGCTCCCTTGTTCTTGTGAAGGTGATAGTGGGGCCCTGCCCTTGGCAAGTTCATACCAGCAGACTTCTGAAGCTCTTGTTTCATTCTCAGAGGATGATTGCTTCATCAGTCTTTGGATGGAAACATGAATGTACATTTGGCAAAAAAATAAGGAAATAAACATTTTCTTTGGCTGTGATGATTTTACTGCACAGTACTGTATCTTTTTGCCTACATTTAAATCATGCCTTCTTAAAAAAAGATGAGAAAATAGGACCAAGTAAATCTATAACTCTGAAGATAGTTTTATTTTTCTGTTCTTAGTAGTTACCTCAGGCTTTCTGCAGTTTGACAAATGATGGAAGCAGTACTAGGAAAATTTGAAAGGATTGCATTATCAACAGCAGACTTATGTAAAATGGAGTGACAGGGTCCCAATACATTCCTTGCTTGAAAGCAGCAAGATTTATTTCTTGCAACTTTGTGAGAGCCATTTGAATGAGAGCTGGATCTGTTATGCTCATCCTTTCACTTCTTACTGGGGTTCCATTTCTTGATATGGAGATGATGGTATCTCATGCTTGATATCCACAATTTTATTGTAAGCTATAAAAAAAGTAAAGGTAATGGTTTCCCTTGCCAGCTGTGGCCTACTCTAGGGGGAAGTGGTCATCTCCGATTCACAGCCAAGGGAGCCAGTGTTGTGCAAAGACGCTTCTGTAGTCATGTGGCTGGCATGATTATCTGCTATTTAACGCAGTTCTTGTTTGGTACAACCATCATTCACTATAGATATACTATAGGAGTTCTGTCAAGTTGTTTTTTTTTTGTCTGAGAGTTACTTTCCATGTTAATTGTAAAATACACCAGATCAATCAGCTAGTCTATTTCTCAGTGTGTTGCACAGAACTGCAAAAAATTGCAAACTTACTTAAAAAGGAAACTGGACTTTTATTATTAGATGTAACTGGGAAATGTTTCAGCTCCTATCCAGGAGTCTTTTTCAATCTCATATGAAAAAGGAAAAAATGGTAAGGAATACATATGCTTTTTCAAAAGGGGACAGGAAACAATGAAACAGGATACACTGAGTTCTCACATAACAAGCTAAAACGGAAGGTTGAGCAGTAAAGATTTTGAGAGAAGATAGCCTTGGGGGTGCAGCATAATTACTTCAGGGTCTGCTGAAAGGTTGTTTTTCTGCAAACATGTTAAAGCCAAATTGTAAGCAGAAGACTTATATTTTATTAAGAACTAATTTTACTAATTATAATTATAATAATTTTATAAGAAAGTTTGCAATTGTTTGTATTTTGCTACAAATCATGACCTGGATTAATGAGAATATACATAAACAGTGTGTTGTAAGGTTTTATTTTAAAACCATTTAACTCAATAAGTGAAATGAAACATTAGCTGGCTCTTTACTGACTCAGTGCACATTTATGCTGCTCCTATAACACTCTCATAGGTTCTTTCTCTATCCCTCCCCCACTTGACCTCCACACACACACAAAAAAATTCTGGCAAATATGCCAAACTCTACAACATTTAAATGGCATTCAGATTTCAGCACCACCCTTTAAGTTCAAGCTTGTTTTAAATCTTGGGATTTCAAAACAACACATGTACAAATTTTCCTTTGTGTTCTGGTTTACTGTAAAATGTAGGACTCTCCAATGTAATACATCACATGAACAAATGTGACACTTCCCCCTGGGAACAGAATTGGCTTTCTTTGAGGAGAAAGCAGTTGTCCTTTTGCAGCCTTGCTGGCAACAGCCTGTCAGGCTTTTGGGCTGAGGAGGTTTAGTCAAGCCAAGAGGTCTCAGCCTACCAAGTCCCTAAGTTCTCCATCTTTTATGGTATGGGATCTAAATTGGGAGCTTTTCTGCCACCACATAAATATTATCTTTTTTTAAATAAATGTATGTACACAGCATTACTGAAAATAGAAACAGTACTTGGAATTTATCTATGGTTAGTAAATTCTGTTTCTTGCTCAGTGGAATAGGGCTTTCCAACTTGATTCATCAACCATCTTCAGATTACAATCTAGGATCACAAATCTGGCTGCTTACTGGGAGAATTGTGAATTCCTTGCAAAGCAAATCTCAGTAGAATTATTCACAGGAAAACTTCTGGATTCATAGATCAAACACTCATTTACATCATTCACACATACTAAGACTGTCATGCTCCCAGTATGACTAAATTACAGAATAAGGTTATACTTTTGGAGCATTGTCAGATTACTGACTCAATTTCACATGCGCTGTTTTAAGAGGAGAAAAGGAATCAGCACATAGGATGGGAGAGAGAAGAAGGCACACTGTTTTAATATTTGTTGTTGTATACTAAAAGGCTTGACAGACTGTGCCTTACAAGAACATGACAAATTTAGATGATTCAAAACTAATTCTCTCCCTTTATTTCCTCATATTAGGTGTGAATTTATGGAAGGGACAGAGAAAACAAAGCCAGTGCCAACGGATCCATTGTTGTTACACCAAATTATTTCTTCCTGAAACAGAAAATTCAACAGTGTTATGCACCACCTTGGCGTGGCTGGGGGGCTTGTGTGCTCTGAAGAAGATGAGAGCTATGCCAGAAGTTAAATTATACTGTACAGATCTCTAGCCAAAGAGTATCTTCCATAAAAATATGATGACACACAATTTAGAGAATCCCATACTGGTTTGGTCATTGCCCAGATTAGCAAGGGCCACACTAAATGTTGTTGGGCTTCCTGGACATCTGGTGAAAAATGATCTACAGGACTCCACTGAAGAAGGAAATGGCAACCCACTCTAGTATCTTT
>JANHZU010007548.1:163978-178496 GCA_032468055.1 Acrochordus granulatus | reverse complement strand
AAGAATAAGCCTGGAAATACCAAGCTGATTC
Organism: Acrochordus granulatus; assembly: GCA_032468055.1. NCBI lineage: Eukaryota > Metazoa > Chordata > Lepidosauria > Squamata > Acrochordidae > Acrochordus > Acrochordus granulatus. The sequence continues at coordinate 178,465 of JANHZU010007548.1, read as the reverse complement.
AATAAAAAAAGGCCCTTGTTTTCCCACATATCAACCAACAGCCTACTTCAAATGTATAAAGTAGGTGGTAGAGGAAGCCAGGAGAATTAGGAACACAAGGGCTCTGGGGAAGCCAGCACCTTTTATTCTTTATATCCAATCACAACTGTTTCCTCCTTCTTCTACCCTTCACCTACTCTTCCTCTCTCTCTCATATTTCAATGCCAGGAAACCCACAGCACTGTGCTTTGCAAATGATTCCAATGAGTACCACATATGAACAGGGATAGGGAATCAGTATTTAAAAAAACAAGCAAAAAAAACCCTACTCAAAAACAGGAGTCTAAGTAAAACAGAGCCTTGGACACAGGAGAAGAAATGAATGAGAAAGAGCCTTCAGAACAATGAAGACAATGCTAAAATGCACATCTTCTGCCCTTTTAATTAGTGGGAGGTCAGTGAGAATGTCAAGCTTTGCCATCAAGTTCCTCTTTTCAGAGGAGGAAATTAGACTTTTAAATGAAGGTGCTTTGGGTCTTTTTCAATAGGATTCATACAGGGAAAAAGAATGGTTTACCATCCCTTTGCATTAAATGATATAAATGCATTTAGGACTAGACAGATGCAGCATCAGAATTTACCATTGCCAAAGGGATGGCCCTAATCCTTCAAAACTGCATAGCTACAGAAATCTAAACAGGAATGGGACCAGTTATTCTAGAGAGATGGCCAAACGATCATCTTGTAAAAAAGGATACAGCAAATTTTTGTCTTTCAATCAAGGTTCATGATGGCAGTAACCAGCTATTCTCTGCTTTGCTCTTCATTCAAGCATGCCTTGATGAGGATGGGCATCAATGAAAACTACAGGATCTGATTTCCATTCTCCCATCTAACCACAAGGTCACTGAGGGTATTCACTTTTATTCCCATATGCTTTCTTTTTGTCAGATGGTAAAGGGAGAGACAAATGAAAAATTAACAGATATATTTTTAAGCTTGATGTAGAAAAATACATCATGAGTCTATTTTGCAGGAATTGAGGAGTACTTGTATATCTTTCAAATACAGAAAACTTCTGTGACTAAAAATCATTGTTAATGTGCCATATTAAGAAGATGAAATAGATATAAATCTAGGCTGCGCCAAAAACATCTTTGTAACTTCAGCACAAGAAGGAGTGTATACATGAGAAATAAAAGGCAAACACAAATGGCTAACTTATGAGATACTAGAATTTTGTCAAGGGAGATAAAAAAATAAAATCTAGAGAATTGGCAGCAGAGGGACATAGTTCTCCCATGATCTTCTTATTTATAGTTATTGGAAAGATTTAAAATAAACAAAAACATTTATGGTTTTGAACATTGTAAGACTGAGTTTGAAATGGAATTATCTACAAATGATGAACATGTAATTGCTAAAAATTTATAAACTTTCATTGAAATTTGAAACACAAGATGAACAAGTAAAGAATGTAAAGGTAGTCTGGTAGTCATCGACTGACAACTATAATTGGGACTGGAATTTTGATCACTAAGCAATGTAGTTGTTAAATGGCTCATCATGTGACTGGACCTGATTTTACAATCATTTTTACGATGGTCATTTACATTTAGTGAATTAAGTAAATCACAAAGTTGTTAAGCAAATTCAGCTTCCCCAACTACTTTTGCTTCTTAGAAGCCAGATGTGAAAGTGACAAATCGTGATCATGTAACTGCAAGACACAGCAACCATCATAAATATCAGCCAGTTGCCAAGTACCTACATTGTGATCACATGACCACAGGGATGGTATTATGGTCATAATTTCGAGGACAGGTCATAAGTTGCTTTTTCTAAGCTGTTATAACTTCAAACTATTGTTAAATGAACAGTTGTAAGTCAAGGACTACCAGTATGAGAAAGCGGGCTAAAAAGTTTGGTTATAATATACATATGAAACGGGAAAATATTTGTTTGAAAGGGTTGAAATTTATATTATGTTATAAAGAGAATTTTTATAAAATGAAGTACTGTTGGTATATGTAACCAGAGAAACTGTCTAGGATGTACAGTAAGGCACTTCAAATTCATGTTAGAAATATGGACAAGGGAAATTTTATGCTTAGTAAATGTGTAAAAAAAAAGCTAGAAAATTCTGAATTCAAATATATAACTGATTCATAAGATTTTGAAGAGTAATAGACATTGATACAATTAGTATTGGAACTAACAGACCCAACAGTTGGGAAAAAGTCATAGAACTTTGTTTTCATATATAACTGCAGTGAATTATATCCACAAAGACAGAAAAATCTGGCAATACCTATAATGGAGGAATGGTTGGTTAGGATGATGGAACTTGCTGAAGTGGCCAAACTGACTTCTTTGATTAGAGATTGTAGACAATATCTACATTTATTGCTGACTGGAAATCCCTTATGGACTTTTTTGTGGAAAACTGAAAAAAAAAAGAACTTAAGATTTATAGTTTGGATGGTTAGACAGGATAGATTATAGAAAGAAAGGCACATTATAACTTTAGAGAAAGAAGTAAACTTATAATTGTGCTTATAACTGCTGTAAAGAAAATCAGAAACCACTTTGTATCTTTTTCCTTCTTTTCTATTTTTTTCAATTTTTTCCTTTCTTGAATTTTGTTCTTCTCTTTGATTTTTCTTTCTTACTTTATATTAGTTTTTATCTTCCTCTTTACATTTTTTAGTATTATTTTAAAAAAGCCTTCTGTGACAACTGCCCCCATTGCATGCCATCTACTAATGCAGTCTGTTTTCTGAAACTCTGTGTGCTTGATTCTCACCTATAGCTTCCCTTCACAGCATGTGTTTCCCCTTGACTGTTTCAATCATGACCCAGAATAAAGCACATGGAAAAGTTTTGTAATCCCAGATATTTTACCAGAAAAGTGATCTGGGTCTGGGAAGAAAAATACAGTAATTCAACTTTATGAACATATATAGTATTTATTTTTAGCACAGGTAGGAATTCCCAGAATAACTTTGTCTTCCATTTCTTTAGGCCAGAACTTTACTCTTGGTGGGGCGCGGTGGCCGAGCAGTTAAGACACTGGGCTTGTCGACCAGAAGGTCGGAAGCTTGGCAGTTGAAGACCCAAGCACCACCATGTAGCAGGTGGGTGAGCTCCCATTACTTGCTCCAGCTCCTGCCAACCTAGCAGTTCAAAAGCATGTAAAACTGCAAGTAGATAAATAGGTACCACCTTTGGTGGGAAAGGTAACAGCATTCCATGCACTGACCACATGACCACGGAAATTTCTTTGGACAAATGCTGGCTCCCTCAGCTGTGAATTGGAGATGAGCATCACCCTCTTGAGTCAGCCACAACTGTCAGGGGAAAGCTTTACCTTTTAATGTTTACTCTTGGGCAACATCCAGGAGATATTTGGATAATTAGACCTTAGTCTCCAAAATTTCTGTGAAACAATCCTCCCTTCTATCTTATACATTTGATTTTCCCACTTTTAATTTCCATGAAAAAGAAGCTCAAATCAAAAGAATGCTGAGACTCTGCAAACCAGTCAGAAAAACATCAAGAGGGATGAGGAAGTGCAAGGTAGAGTTATTATAAACCATTAAAAAAGAGCATGTGAGAAGCATGGCCAAGGTGGAGGAAAATGTCTGCACAGAATAGGGAAGGGGGAAGAACCATGCAAGTAGCAGAAAATCCAGGATGCAGCAAGCCAAGGGATTTGAATGCCTTAATGGCCTTGCCAGTTTCAGGGAAGGAAAAAATGGGGAGGGGACTGCTGAGGGGAAGAAGGCCTGCAGCTTCACATCACATTTAAAGTGATAGACACAGCAGAAAATTTAACTGGGAAAACAGACAGCAACATGTTTTACAGGCCACCCAGAGGCAGGTTCCCTGTGCAAAATTATAACTGTGACCTTATGAGCATTTTCACCACAAAAAAGAAGGATGAAGACAGAAGGTAGCTGAGGAAGAGGGGAAGAAAGGATGACCATGTTAAATCATGCTTAGGCCAGAATAACACCCTTTACGCTGAATGATTTTTAAACAATGACACTTCAGCACAGCTCCTGGATGAAAAAAGACCTTAGAGCCACACTCTTAACTATTTTGTTTTCTCTCACATGCTGGTTCCTGCATGTGGTTTGGGTGGAGCTGGTGTAACTCTGCCTCTTTCAACACAAAAAGCTTTGGGCATCTTTGGGGCCAGGTAGTGCAATCCCTGCCAAAATGTACCTGCACACAAAGGCCATCTTCTGTGACCCCCCCCCCACTACTGGCAATGCATCCACGTGAAGGATGGGGAGGCATCTGATGAGCGTATGAACAGCCAAACTGCAGAACACAAACTGCTCCTTGCCTCCACAGGCAAAGCAAGCCAGACTTGGCCATACCGAGGGTTCAGGCAACCTCTCTCTCCATTTCCTTTGTCCATTTGCCACATTATCATTAGAATTCAAGTCCAGACCTCCTCTTGAAGATGATGCTCTGAATGTTCTTCCCTTACAAAAAATTATTTGCTTTGGGCAAACACTTTTTTCTCCATTGTAAATGAACATGAATAGCACCGAGTTTTTTTTCCTTTATTGCAGATATGGGAATACATCAGATGAAATTCAGGGTGTTTCAGAGTTAGAAGAGTCCTTCTATTTGGTAGAAAGAACAGAATATCCCTTCTGCGAGAAAATCTAAGTACACAGTCCTTTGATATAAACATTGGCATATTACATGCTAAATCTGAAAGCCAAGATGTGGGGAGTTGCATTTTAAAACAATAATTTAAAATATAGGTTTGAAGGACTAAGTTAGAAAAGAAATCCATATGACTGACACAACATCCTACAAAGCCTCTCATGTTAAAACAAATGTTATAAAAGCCTATCGATCAGAGAAATATATGCAGAATAAGGGACAATTTTGAAGTCCTTATTTTATTCCATTCCCACTTTTATTCAGTTTTTTAAAAGTTTTTTTTTAAAGCCATCTAGTGGTTACAGATCTGCATACTTAAAAATTAGATATGTAGTTTTAAACTGTCCATAGTGACCCTACTCCCCAAAAGATTAGACCCAACCCTGCCAGCTTTCAAAAAGCTTTAAAGATGTGGATGTATTCACAGGCATGGAGGTCAGCGGGTTAGGGAGACCTCATGAGATGCTGTTATTTTATTGTTAACTGGATTTGCCCTTGGCTGCCATTATAGTTTCTTTTATTCTTATGCATTTTGATGTTTATTTTTGTATTATTTTTTATGTAATGCTCGCTATCCAGAATTGATATGGCAATATGGGTGGTCACAGAAATCAAATCAGTAAGGAAATAACAAATGTATAAATAAGAGTTGGGTTATTAGAGACATCCTCAAAAACTGACTTTTTAAAGTCATAAAAGAGGAAATGTTTTCAGCAACGAAAATTAGCTTCAACATTACAAATACAGGACAAGGAATTAAAGGGTTCAAAGATGAGCATTCAAGTTTCTTTTCTCTTTGTGGGGGTTTCTGAAAATTTTGTTTTATTTTAAGTGGGAGACAAAACCAAGCTATCTATAAGAGTTCAGCTCTTCTGCAAATTATGAGTTCACAACTATTGGAACCTTGTGAAAATTAAAATATAAAGCAATACAACTTGCTTTTATATTCTGGTATTTAAAAAATAACAATTTTTTTTGTTATTATCACGCAAAGTTAATTTTTTTGTTATTATGCAAAGTTAGAATAACACATGAAATGTAATAATTATTTCTGCTCTTTCATAGCAGGAAAATTCACTGCAATTTTGACTCAGAGTACTTAAGTTTTTCTTTTATTCTGTTCATTGCTACTTTTTCATTCCCAAAAGTCACTAATAAAGGGAAAAACTGATCCATGGGGAACTAGAAATGAGTTCATACTTGATATGACAATATTGTTTACACCAACTTCATACTTTTAGCTTTAATAAATATGAGGATGTGGTTGCTCAGAAGTATAAATACTTTGGACAGTCCAAGTAGGAGTTACAATCAGTTTTTATCCAATATATTTTTAAAATATCAGTCTTCCTTTTTAATTTTCCATATTACTTATAGTACCCATGAATGCTACATATACCATGAAGCAACTTCTCATCAAACCATAATAAATGTTGGTTTTTTTGGAACTGAATGGTCCTAATTTTAACAAGTAATGACTGAACTTTCAGTACATATACATAAATACAGAGAGAGAGATTTTACATTCTTCTTAAAAACTGCTTAATCATACAACAGTCTTTTGTAAATTTCAAACATCTTGTCTAAAGGGCTAGGAGTGTTTTCACGCCTTTTTCTTTTATTTATCATAATATTTTTCAAGTTCAGTATTTACATTAATACAGTTAACATTTTTTCTCATCAATATAATAATCTTACATAATTGTCTTATACACCTCACTACTGTAAAAATTCTTATAATCAAACTACTTGATGGCTGATAAAAATTGTACAAGTAAACCCATTGTGGAAACAAATCTAACATTTATTTTTTATTTATTTTTCACATTTTTGAACTGCCCATTTTATGTTTTAATATTTTATTGTATACCACCCAGATATTACAATGTAAAAACAGTACATAAAAATTAAAAATGTAAAAAGACCTATTATTATTAACCACTATTAAAATTAACTGAAAGATGAAGGCTTCAGGACACTAGTCAGCCCCAAGGCTACCTGCTCCTCTGGGCTTCACATGCAAGGCCACAGAGCCATGCTTTGATTACTTTTCAGAAGGCCAGGGAAGTGGGTGTCGGTCTCCCCTCAGGGGAAGAATATTCCACAGGACAGGGGCAATGGCAGAGAAGGCTCTCTTCCTGTTTTGTAACTGACAGGGTCTGCAACATACCTTCCCTTCCTGCCTGATGTAATCTTTTTAACTCATTCAAATGAGCCCCCTAAAAGTTACCCAATTCTGAAAGATAGACTTTACTGATATTATTATCAATATTATCACTTAAAATTCTCACTTTTCCCAAGTTTTCCATTCTTGTAGAACGTCTGCATTTCACTTCATAACATCTCCATACTCTCGTTTAATTCATTTACTTTACTTGCATTCTTCCTTCTACTACAATGGAAAAACTTTAAGGAAAATATTCTGATTTTTTTAAAAGCCTAGTGCATGGGAATTAAGAAATCTGTGCAACTTGTGTTAATATGAAAAAGAGAAAGAGATGTCCAGGATGGCCCTGCATATTTATTTTATTATTTATTTTTCACATCTTTAAACTGCCCATCTCTCTCCGAAAAGGGACAGTATTTAAAAATGGTTGAAAAGGGAAGTTAAACAATAGTTGAGATGAAGGGTATTCCAGGATGTTTGTCAAGGAGACACATGAAAGATATTATGGGAAGACTGATGTTCTTTAATGAAGGATATTGGAAAGAAACTTTATTCAGAGACAGGAAGAGGTGTAGACTATATCAATAACTCTGATGGATATTGATTGAATATACCACCAACAATACACAAGGCATACACAAAAATAAAACTTTCAAAAGTAGCCAGACCCTGTTTCAGTTCACTTACAGTTTAAAATTCAGTATTACAAATGAAAAAATGTATGAGGAGGTATGCACTCATGAAAAGGACAAAATGAAGGTGCTGCAATTATATGATCACTTCTCTTTCAAGCATGGGTTTATTGAGCAGCTCACATGTTGGAAAAATTTACATGCAAATTAAACTAAGTTAAGCTCAGTTAAAGAAATTTCCAGAACACTGAATGAGAAATTATTCAGACAGGATAAGTAACATACATAATTTTAAAAAGACCAATGATAAGCCAAATTATTTTCAAAATGTTTTCCCAAGAAAAGTGCTAAGTTGGGCAGGGCTAAGAGAAACAGAAACATTTTCCCAGCAATAAACTAAGCTCAACATGCAGTGGTTTTGTTCTTTATCATGCAATTGAAATCATAACCAAGAATTGCCAAGTCCAACCAAGGACACACAGTTCAGCTGATTTCCAGACAATGTCTGCTTATTCAGGGAAATACCACCAGACCATCTGGGATGGCTTTTTACTAATTACTTCATATGCAACCTGAGTATCAATAGCGAGCTCCAAAATGAATATAGGTTTCTGCATTATATGATGGATGGGAATGAGGGACACAAGGTAAACTTCTAGAAAAAGCTAGTTGTGGACTTAACACTGACTTATTAATAAAAAGCAAGCTCCAAATAGATCTGTTAGTAGAATTTGCCAGTCTCAGCTTACAATCAGTCATCAAACCTCTCCTAGAGTTGGGAAAAAAGACATCTTTTCCATTTGATCCAACATGCCTCCCTTTTCTCCCTCAGAGCTGTCTATAAATAGAAAAGGAGGAGGGGAAGGAGAGAGGAGAAGCCAATCCTATGAGTTTCTCAAAAGTTTTGCCAAATCTTCCCTTCTTCCTATATGGGTGTGGTAGAGCCACCAGCAGCTGAACTGAGATATTTGACTTCTCATTTTCCCCACCTCAAAAAGTAGAGAAGAGAAAAATGATCTCTGTTCAAAGTAACTGTTTCTACTGATTCCACCATAAGAACACATGTTCTCCAACTGGAAAATAATAAGAAAGCAATTTTATTTATGACTTCTTCACTCCCCCACTTTAGCAGCTAAATGGTGAGTCATTTTAGAATACTGGATTACACAAAAGTTGTTTTACCACGACTGTTGTTCATTTGCTGTTAAATATTTATCCTACACAATTATGCTTGAAAGGAATTTTTGGACCTGTTTGTGCAGATTTCTTAGATTTTGAAGCAATTGGATCAGATCAGAAACAGAAGACAGGGCCCAGTCAGCTTGTCTTTACATGCAGGTGTTCTCACACAGCTGTTCTTCAGTCTGACTTTTGCCATATACACAAGTTCACACCCTTAAACTCAGTATTAATCCAGAGTAAACACCACTCCCTGGTTTCAGCCTCATGATCACCAGTATAGATTACAACCTCATTTCATAGATAAACATGAAGGGAAATGACATAGAACAAGACAAAAGTAGAAATGTTTAATGTTATCAGAAGTTAGCAAAACTACTTTAGTTGATCTTATGACTGTAGTCCAATAAATCTTCATAGCCTTGTATTTTAATATTTTGTCCAACTTCATGTATAGAAAAATCCTCCCTCCAAAGACCTCTTAAATTTTAGCCTAAGAGAAACCATGAAATGCCAGGAATTAAAGAAACTATACTCCAAAGCTCATGGCCACATTGGCTGGAATTTAAAGGAATCTTGGAGAAAACATCCGAAGAATACGGAATAACGGAATTTGACTATCCCACCTTTACCGCATAGTCAAGGTATAAAATATTGAAGCTGTTGAGATTTTTCCAGTTATATTCTCTTGTTCTACCACAAAAAGATGGCTTCTTTGTGGAATATCTTTTGTTCCATCTGGATGGATATGAAGAGATCATCTCATGTCTCCCTTCATAGCATTGTCAAAATTGGAGAGTCACATTCTCCAATGTGAAGAGATTCCTCCTTTCTAGGAGTATTCCTCCTTTCTAGGAAGTTGGCCAGAACAGAGGAAGGGAAAAAGAATGATCTGACACTGATAAGTCTTACAAAATAGGAGGTCTGAAATGTAATAAAGTCCTTGCTCTGAACCCCTGGGAACAAAGCTGCTTAAAACCAGATTTCAGTACTGAACTTTCAACATTGAATTGAAAGTCCATTGTCTTTCCTGTTTATCCCATTTGTGCATGAAAGCAGAAAAGAGAGTTTGAGTCTGTAGAAAAGGTTCATAGAGTGAACCAAAGAGTACTGTAGTGGGCATTTTATTTTGAATGTAATGAAGAAAAGGGAAATTGCTGAAAAGTCTACAGCTTCACTTACTACACCATTGAGAAAAGCCTATCCTATATAGAATTTTACATCTGCTAAAAAGCCGATGCTTATCTCTAACAGTATAAAATGATGTACAGCTCTAATAGATTTCCTCCTATCCTGACATTTGCAAAGTAATAAGATTTAAAGAACTGTTTTTCACAGGAAAGATATCACACCATTGTTACACTACTCCCCCCATTCTACACCTTGTTTAACTAACTACAGTTACATTGAAAGACACCTCGCTTCCACACACATTTCCATTGCTTTATCCCTTCTCCCAACATCCTGTGCAGTAAAGGCCTATTTCCTTTGATATATTTCTAACAAGCCTGAAAAGATTATGTCAGCTTTTGTTTACTTTTTCATTTTCACATTTAAGGTATGGGAACACTACCTGGGTAAGTATATAGAACAACCTGCAGTCAATCTTGTTGGCAGCAATGGAATAATATATTCTGTAGGCCTTGCAGAAAGAAAGGAAAAAGGCAACAAACCAAAACTAAACAACCACTTCTACCTCTTATCTGTTTATTTAAAAAGAAAGGTCATCCAAGGTGGTATGGTTCATTTTATTATTGCAAAAAGTTACATTTGAGCAAAAAGAACAACATTTATTACTGAGGATAAAACTATTCCTAGTAGAATTAAGGAGCAGAGCTACTAAAACAATATTGATCCTGTTGACATGCAATCAAGAAAGCAGTAAGAGACATGTTTTAGCTTCAATTACTGTTTATCAATGGTTGCTCTTTGATCTCTGATCAAGACAGGCACAGAGTAGACAATAGCTAATGGTAAACAAAGAACTGGCCAACTGAAGTAGAGTACTAATTCCTTGATGTTCTTTAGTTTGGCACTAAGCAGTAAACTGGCCAAATATATTTTGCTGCTCGGGCAAAAGCCAGTTTAGTAATTTATTATTAATTATATTATTATTATTAATTATAGGACAAGTTTTTATTTTGCTTTTCTGTTATAAACATTCAAAGTAAACTCTTCTATTCCACGTAAACCAATTAGGTGAGAATATTCGCTACATCAGTTGAAAGTATTGAAATATCTGGGCAGATAGCAGGGTGGGTACCAGAGTGCTCATAATAATGTACCATAACAGATGGAAAAGGTGGCAGGAAAAGGCAGGGGCTGCCTCAGGATTCATTCCTCAACAAGTCCCACCCACCATCTGAGAAAACTAGTTAACTAATTATGCAGTTGGCCCTATCAAATACATCAGCTGTATTTTGAAGTCAAGAAGAAAGTTGCCTTTAAGAGTGAAGCAGTATTCTCACTTACCCTGATCTCATTGCGTCGAATCTCCACGTCACATACTGAGTGTCCTTGGTGTGCACCACTGTAGTAGCAACAAAACTGGCAAACAGCAACTTGTTCAGCCTCGCAGTGATACAATCGGTAAGCATTGTGCTGGGGGCAACTCCAGGCCCTGATGTCATCCGCCTCCACCAGGAGGTGCCCACGTGCTGTAGAGGGTTGTTGCAGGTGTGTCTGAACGTGGGATTGACAGCATGGAGCTTCACACCTTAGACAGATCTTCTGTGCAGGCAAAGGTGGCCCACGGCGGCAGAAGACACAATGTAAGACTGAAGGAGTCTTTTCCAAATTGAGAGAGTTAAACTTCTCCACAATGTTGGTCAATTTTAAGTTTTTTTCAAGGTTGGGCTTCTGGTTGTAGGCCTGATTACACTCAGGACAACGCACTAGCCCCGACTCTTTGGCCCAAGCCTCTCCTATGCATCCCCTACAGAAATTGTGCTTACAAGGAAGTTGGACAGGTTCCACAAAGACATGCAGACAAATGGGGCATATAAGCTCCTCTTCAAAACAGTTCTTCCAGTTTTCAGCCATGTCTTACCCCGTTCAGAACTTTTGTTTTAATCTCTCTTTAAAAAGTCAGTTTTTGGTCTACTAAAGCAGATGATGACGAGTTTCCACTTTTGCAACAGAAAGGCCACTAAGTTGCTAATAAATCAAAAAATTAAGAATGCAATTCATGTAGATCTCCTAAAATTTAAAGCAATATACTCCCAGCAGCAACCCCAATTGCATTAAATTTAATTAACAATCAGTATTAAAATTGCAGAATAGATACTTCTAAAGTTTGAAGCCAAACTTTTTAAATTATTATAAAGTTTTACTTGTATTCTGAAAAGCAAAACTTACCGAGAACTGAAAAAAATCCATACAAAATGCAGAAGGAAGTCCAAATGCCATAAAAAGCTTCCTATGTTAAACACTCCTAATTGCTACTTTTGACCATTCAATATATGAAAGGAATCTGTATCCCTCTTGACTAAATTAAAGACTCCCTTTTCAAATTATTATTCCTCTATAAGAAATTAAAATTTGAGTCTTTAATTGAATCATTAAAAGCTGGGGGGAGTAGCTAGCTTCTAATGCAGCTGAATGATGCAAAAATGTATTTTTTTCCTTGACTTTGGGACAGTGCAATCGCAGTAGGAAGACAGTCAATCACTTGGATGAAATTCCAGCCCAGAGCCAAAAGGACTCTCCCATCCTTTGCTCCTTTTACACATAGGAATGAGGAGAAGAAGAAAAATACTTTCAGAAATGTCTACTCCAAAAAACTAATAATCAGAGACAAATTTGATGGAAGAAAACCTATTCTCTCTGGTATTCTGTTTTCAAGATTTGCCCTCTTTTTTTATCTTTCATAAGACTAAGGTGGAAACAATATTCCCAACTCCACAATCCTCAGTCTTTAGTAGAATGATGGTTTGCTCTCACTGGAAGGAAAACAAGTATGCCTTGATCAAACTGAAAAGGAATTTCTCAACTGCTAATGAAAAGCCCAGACCCCGCCTCTTCCCCTTTGCTTCTCTGTTTTCCTTCTGACATGAAAGCTATTTCTCCTTTTGGAACCAGCCTGCAAGGGGGTGGGAGAAGAGGAAGACAGACAAGAGCTAGAAGGGAAATGCTGAAATGTACAATTCAAGAGGACCTACTCAGCCCTCAGCCATTTTGAGTTCATTTTATTTTTAATTTATGGGATTTAGGCAGAGAAATAGAAACAAATGTGCTAAGGACAAGAGAGGGGAACTAGCGAATGGCACCACCCTGGAAAGTGTGTCCCTGATAGGGGAAAGAGAAAGACATACACGAAGAAGCCAGAGAGAAACAGAATGCTCTAAATTGGGCTTATACAGCCGCAGTTGCCGTATCTTTTAGGTTTTATTGTCAGATCAAAGAGCCCTCTACATGCTCCTCACAACCACCTCCAGCCATCTTGGGTCCCTTCAGTCCCCCTTCTACGTAAAAATCTATTTTTAAAAATGTGTGTATCTACACCTCTCTTCTTCAGCTTCCCGGTCTCAAGAGAATGAGCTAGCAGACCGATGGATCAGACCTATGCCACATAAAAAAGAAACAACAGGAAACGCAGCCACGAATTCAGCCCAGCAAAGGGAAATTAAACCGGGGGGGGTGCTGCTGCTGCTATCACCACACTATCGCACAAAACGAATACACGAAAGAATATGGGAATCCCGGAGCAGGAAAATAGGGCGATAAATTTAAGAGCAGGTCCATTGATCGATTAAGATCCGGCAGAGAAAGCCTGCGTGGATTGCCAAAGATCCTTTCCCCATTCAAGGCGGAGGAGCGAGGGACCTAAGCCAAGCAGCTCTGCCAGTTCCCCCCACGGACGCGGCCGGTCAGGACCCTTAAGCTTCCTCCCCGGGCAGGTTCGCGACACGAAGCGGGTCCGAGGCGGGGAACGGCGGCCCCGCGCAGTCAACTACAGGAAGCATCGGCGGGAGCGGCTGAGGCGCCGAGCGGAGCGACGGGGTCGCTATCAAGGTGAAGGGGAGCAGGCGCCGGAAACGGAGACGCCGCGCCGCGCCTCGCCTCTTCCCCTCCGCTTCTCCCGGGATGGCGAAGGCGCGCTAGAGCCGACGCGAAGGGAGAGGGAGGCTCGCAGGACGAAGGAACTCGAAGACGATTGAAAATCAGGCGCGCAGCGCAGGGCTCCCCGGCTTCGACCGACGGAGCGAGAGTTCAACGCGGCCCAGCTTCTCGGCTACCAAGCGGCAGGGCCCCTTCAGCGCACGACTGTCACTCGCTCGACCGACTCCGACGAATAACGAACGTGGAGCCTCCAGAAACGCAAGGACAAAAAGGGGGAGGGGAGGAACCGCCGCGCTGTCCGGAGGAAGCCGCCGTCCCAGCTCCGGGTGTCGCCTGGATTCCGCCCCTCCTTCCTGCCGGGTTTGCGCCCCCCCTAGCCGCAGTCAGCGCCGGCCATTCGCTCCCCAGCTCGGCGGACCTCGGCGGCGGCTGGCGCTGCTCCTGCTGCCGCGCTGCTCCTCAACCCCTTCTCCGGGGCCTCACGTGACCGCCACAGCGCGATACATTAAACACAACGCGTCCGGCCTCCCTTAAAGGGGCCGCGACGGCTCCGTCTCAGGCTGGCCTCACGGGCCTCTCGCCTGCCTCCCGACTTCCTGCGGTACTTACTGGGAGAGCGGGAGCGCTAGGAGGCCCGCTGCTGCGCCTGAGGAGAGCCAGCCATCACTGAGCCCCCTTCTCTTCGCTAGCTTTCGCTGAATATCACGGTGTGACTGAGTCATAGTGGGCTGCTCCCGCCACCCCCGAGGGGAGGAGAAAGCAGGCCGGAGCTGCCAGTTTAAT
>JANHZU010007548.1:130464-146687 GCA_032468055.1 Acrochordus granulatus | reverse complement strand
AGCATAGTCAGTGTGATGGGTGTGAGCTTGGGAAGACTCCGGGAGGCAGTGCAAGACAGGGGGGCCTGGCGTAATGCCGTCCATGGGGTCACGAAGAGTCGGACACGACTGCATGACTGAACAACAACAAAACAGATGTAGTCCTATCATCAGTTTTGCCTATTCAGCTAGTGGTTATAGTTTGAATGGGGAAGTTGCTATCTATTTTTTTGCCTTAGGCAGCAAAATATTTTCATTCAGAATAACGTATTGGTCACTATTGGAAAAAAATATTGATACAATATGCAATGGTGTTTGGTAATAAGTTGCACTGGAAGCAATACACTTTATTCTGTGATCAGGGTGGCACTACCACTGGCAAAAGACTTAGATTCTTTTGTAACGCGTTGCTGAGAGCCATTTTTTAAAATTTCAGTTTGGTATCATACTCTCAGTTTGTTTTGTTTTGTCCTTTTGTATTTGCTAATGCTTCTTCTCTTGCTAAATATGGCTATTTAAATATTGCATTGTGAATATATTTTTATAAAATATTTTTGTTGCAGTTAGTCAAATGAAAAGATACAGATACTTTATTGGCCAAGTGATTAGACACACAAGGAATTTGGCTCTAGTGTATAAAAGAAAAGAAATGTTTGTATGTACAAGTGTCCTTGATAATTCTCTATAGGAATATGCAATAATGGGGAAGTGGATAAAAGTGTTAAACTTTTCCTTTTGCTGTTTAAAAAAAGTTTAAAGAATCCCCTGATGAAAAAATGGAAGGATGGCATAAGTGACAACATAAGAAGGATTTTGTGTATTCAAATGTTATATGAAAGAGCATAGAAGAGAACTATTGCTTGGTGAATAGCAACTTTTGCATCAAGAAACCTATCAGTCATTTCAGCCAGGAATTCTGGGAGCTGCTGTTTCAATCCATCTGACAAACCACACAATAGGAAAAGTTGTACTAGACCTTCCATTTGAGAGAACACGCACATTTGGCACCAAAGTTAGGCTGCTAGATGTAGACCAGAGAGATACAGTTTCAGATCCACAATCAGCCATGACAGCTTAATAGATAACTTTAAGCTAATACGGACATGTCAGGCAAGTGTGAGTACGTTCCTGTCTCTGCATAGTAGTTACAGTGCAAAAGTTTGCTAGGAAGAATTTGAGCATAGCATGAAAATTGGAAGTAATGCTATCAACTATTAAAGGGTGGAAAATGCTACTTTCATCTCAGAAGAGAAAAGCACAAGCAGAGATTGCATTTGTGGTGGGCTGGATGTGAATAGAAGAAGGTATTATCCATTCCTATGCTCCAGAAATGGTTAGTGTCTCATATTGCAGTGGGGCAATCTGACAGCATGGATGTGCCTGCTGTCTTACATCCCAATTTATTTCAAATTATGGTTCTTGTAAAGATAAACCTGGAGGGAGTCCTGTGTTTAGACTTTGAAGTGTAGATGAAAGTTGGCATATAAACCTAATAAATAACAGCCAGTCCAGAGATATCATTGGGAATGCAAACAATTCACATTTATCTATATTAACTGAATTAGAAGAAACTGAAAATGCAGGTAGATCGTTCTATGTTTATCTCTCAGGACATGCACCAATAAGCGCTATAATTTAAAAATTAGTTGAAATTGCTGTCTTGCAATTGGAAGTCACATCTATATTAGGCAACAACCAGTTCTTGAACAGGAAAGAGGTGGGGCAAACCAAGCAGTAAGAGGCAGAGTCAACAGGACTAGTGCCCTCAGAGATGGGGAAGTCAACTTGGCTTTTTGGGCTTAATCTCTTCACTTCTGGGCCGGCTTCAACATGTGCCTTCAGTGGAGTTATTGTGCTGCCCCTTGTCTTTCTAAGTATACTACCAATCAGAAAGATCCCCATCCTTTGAGTCCCAGCTTCCTGTTCATCAGCTGAATTACTCAATTACTGCCCTCCAAGTGTTGGAAATGCTGTTCTCTAAATATTACAAAAAAAGTAACAGCTGGTTACATCACCAGATAAATAATACTCCTGCTTGCAGTAGTCCAATGTTTCTCAACCTTAGCAACTTTTACCTTTTACAACTGTAATGGAGCCTACCCTTTACAGTCATACATTGTAATAAATGTAAAATGGATTGCTCGTGCGATTTTACTATCTTTTCTGTGGCAGTCATTAAGTAAACACTGTGATTGTGACATGAACTAATGGTTTGCTATGGGTACAGTTTGCCAAAAACCAGAAGTAAGTGTTGGTTTTCAGCAAAACCATAATAAAATGACACTGAAAATGGCCATAAATGTGGCCTTGTTGCTGACCCTCTAAAGTTTGGTCACATGACCATAGAGGACACCCAACTATCAGAACTTAAATCCAAGTCATAAGTCCCCTGTTCCAAATGGGCTGTAATTTTGAACGGTCACTGAGCATCCAGTTGTAAATTGAGGACTACCTATATGTAGACTTCAACTCCCAGAATTCTGGAAACTTAAGTCCACATATCTTAAAAGTTGCCAAGATTGAGAAATATTGTAGTAGTCTATCTAGTTTTTAATTTATAGGGGAAAATCAATACTTTTATTCTTTTCAAAGTAACCAAAAGTTGGGAAGGATTATGTCCATTGCCAACTGGCAGACTAACACTCCAAAACATTAATGGAATGATAGGGAATAGCCAGGGAAAAAAAGATGAAGTTTGAAAATGGACCAGATCATACAAGATCCTGCAAAGGAAAAGAATTCAGGAAAAAAACTCCCCCAACACATTTGTAGAAACAGTTGACCAGTGGCTTGAATTTCTGGTACCTAATCTATTCTAAACCTTCCTCCACTCTGCCTTCCAGTTATGCCCCTATTTTGCTAGGGCATCTCTCTTTTCCAATGAAAAAGTTCTTGAACAGGAAAGAGGTGGGGCAAACCAAGCAGTAAGAGGCAGAGTCAACAGGACTAGTGCCCTCAGAGATGGGGAAGTCAACTTGGCTTTTTGGGCTTAATCTCTTCACTTCTGGGCCTGGAAGTTTTTCAGGAAGGCCTGAAAAATTCTTTTCAGGGCTGGCCCAAGAATTTTGCTGCCTAAGGCAGAACTTCTAATGTTATCCACCACCTACCCCAGTTTATACAGAAGCAAAGAGAACCAGGTATTTTGACATGTAATGCTGAAAATCCTACAAGCACTGATCCCCTTGAAGGCAGTAAAGGTCTGTAAAAGCAAATTAACTAGCAATTTGTTGTTCTTTTATTACTTCCAAACTTGTTGCCTAAGACAGCGATTTCACCTTCTCTGTTTGGTAAGGCCATTCTTATTACATATTATAGTGTGTGGGTGTGTATACTACAAACAAGGTTACTATATAATAAATGCATTCTAAATATAAACTTTTTATTAAGTTTTAATCATCTTTGAAGGGCCCTATTAATATATGTACTACTGTAATTATACTACCTCTTCTTCCAAAATTCATAAAAGTATATTATTTCATTGCTATAGTACTGGCCTTTATTCTTCTAAGTGGTTTAAAATGGCAGATATATTTTCTAAAGTAAAAGTTCACTTCTTAATCTCAGTCTATCAAAATCAAAAGTGGATAAATGTTAAATCTGAAATTTATTATAGCAAGGCCCAATGAGTGCACGGTGTATGGGTGGTAGGTATTGTGTTATAATCACAGAATAAATTGTCACCAGTCAGAAATTGTTTTCATGTAGTTGCTAATTGTACATGAATTGCTGATTAATTAAAAAAACCTTCAAAATGTCACAAAATTTGGCTATGATTTCCATTAAGTTTTCTTAAATGTATTTAAAAACTAGAATCTATTGTTACTACTGTATGTCTCCCCTCCCCCCCATTGCCTTCTGCTGCAATTTGATTCCATTACCTTTTGGAAATTCCACATTTCACAACTCTGGAATTAATCAACTTTGGCCACAGTTCTACACATTATGCTGTTTGGCACAACAGCCAAAGCTTACACAATGTTATCTTTTACTTACTGCATTTGAACTAGTTTCCCTGCTCTTCCCCCAGCCACCTCCAACTTTCAGAGATTGTTATGTTTCATCCTACTTTGCTGTTTTTTGTCCACATGTCATAACTTGACTCAATCACCATTTAAACAGTTTCTCCCTTATCATTTTTATATCAATGTTATTACCTTTTAAAAAGGGGAATATTGGACAGAGAACAATACCACTTGGTATAGTGGTAGGTGTCTCGGGGCCACCCCATTCTCCTTTTTAAATGTTGATTCCACATATTGATCAGGAAAAAGGTGCACTGATTATCCTCAAATAGTCTTGATTGACAATAAGCAAGCCTTACAATGATAAAAATACTTATTGGGTTAGGGAATAAAAATACTTATTGGGGTTAAAATGTAAATGGCTATTGTCAATATGCCATTTTGCTATTTGGTCCAAGATGTACAAAATGTCTATGTCATTTAGCACTACCTGACCTATGCTATGATGTGATACACCAAGCAACATTTGTAAGAGGCTGTAAAACTATTTAGACTCAAAGATGCAATGCTGTAACAGAGCCTTCCCTAATTTTGACAATTGGATACCAGATGTAGATGTCTCAGCTGTAGGGGATAAGAAATGTCTGATCACTGGAAACAGCTGCAGTTGAGTTTGAAGATGGAATCATGCAAAAACATGGCCAAAGAGTTTTGAGAGGTAACAGCACAGGGTTTGCCTTCTGAGCCAATCATATCAAAATCACCTATCCATAATAATTGTCTTGGTTAGCAATTTGATCTTTGCTTGGAACCATACATTTTACAAGAACTACCATAAAGAATAATTTTAAAAATCAGTACTTTTTTGTTTGATTTTTTAAAACATCCAATTAAAGAAACAGAATGCAATTAGTTTTAAAAAGTAATATCTGTTTAAGAAGTATTTCTCTGGACATATTTCTGTTAAATAATTCAACCGGGGAGCATACACTGGCAGCAGGCGAACTAAGACCAGCAGCAAGCAAAACTACTGCTCTTGTAATCTTTTAGGCACACCCAGTGACAGATGCAGAAATCCAGACAGCCACCAGGCGGGATCAGGGAAAGACTGAATGACCTACTCTTTCTGCACCATTTTTTCTGTCCCCTTCCCCGATCCATCCCCTTCATACTCAGTAGGCTAGGAGGCCTAAACTCTTGTCAGAGATCAGAACTGAAAATGTGTAGGGGATTTTTTTCTTTCCTACTTTCCATACTCTACCATTTGGACTGTTTCTTTTTTCTACCTTGTTAATATATTATTGCAAAACTTCATGCATTGTATTGTTTTGATACAATAATATTTGTGCAATACTAATTACAATTATTGACATTCTATTGTTTAGATAATCTAAAATAGTAGAATTAAAAAGAAATAGTCTATCATTGTTAATTACAATTTAGATATCAGTGTTACAAGCATTACGAGCAATTCTTTGACTTTTTTCATACAAAACTGAATGCTTGCCATTTGTTTTGCCACTTTTGTCTTCCTCCAGCTGCCCCCCCTGAAATTAAACTGAAGCCTTCAGAGATCCCACCTCAATTATCTTAAACCTAGAATTTAAAAGAAAAGGAAACTTTACCTCTATTATAACGTAATTTTATGAACCTTTGTTTGGATGAGCCCTGTTCATTTCAATGGGATTCAGGTCCTAGCAAGAATTCCTAGGATATCTGCACAGGTTCAGTGAAACAAAGAAGAAATATATTACGTACAGGATGAATTTAAAAATTCAACATTAATATTCAGCTAAATTACATCATATTAAAATGGGAGCAAAAATGTCTCTAATGACAGAGAACTATATATTCAGGCAAAATTTCTTTTCTAGAAGTTGGGCACTTTTTACTTTGCTCTGATTAAAGTGAATTTGTTTCTTACAGTCCAGACGGCCTTTATTCTTTTTAAAAATTATTTTTTAAAGTTTCTCTTTGTACTCTTCTAAAATATGATTTTATAAAGAAAAGTAGGAATACACTTCAAATAAATATGTGATAGTGACTTACGTACTTTCCTCATACTTCTCTAATAGTTTGCTCTGCTTCCAAAATATCTCATGATGAAATATATAATAAAACTTTGACAGCTGGATTGAAGTAACCTCAGCTGGAGTAATTTGCAATAGAGAAGTCAGAGGGAGGAGGTGGGGGGTTAGAGGCATGCCTCCTATTTACGTAGGGCCGTCCTCTGTCCAAAAGATTGTTTAATGCAGCTTCTAAGGAGGGACAACATAGCTGATGAAATTCTCCATCCACAGTCCTACTATTGATTGTCATTCAGTTAAGATGCATTATTTTAATTGTCTGGATTTGGCATTTTTGTCCTTCCCAAGGACCTGGGATAGGCAGATGCTGTTTTTGATGTTGTTGTTGCCAAAGTGACATTCACTCTCATGCTTACGAATCTGTGTGCAATGGAGTTTATTCCCAAGTAACTATATTTAGGCATTACATCTATTAATTTGCTTTCATTTCATTATTTATTAATCATCATTGCAGGATGTAAGCTGTTCCGAGTAACACTGTCTTTCGTAATTGACTGATGATGACTTTGTCAAGGCTGACGGTATTCAGGCAGTGCTCCAATTGTTTTGGGATTGAACCCAAGACCCCTATTGCTATTGGTACCACCTTTGATTTCTTTTGCCAGTTTCTATTTACAGGTCTTTGATTTTTATGATTTTCTCCAGTTCTGTCTCTTCTATTCTGCTGTCTCTAGGTACTGCCATGTCCACTATCCAGACCTTTTTGTGTTTCTTATCTACAATTGTTAAGTCTCGAGTTTTTATGTGGTAGGTGCCTGTATGTTTGAATTCTGAAGTTCTAGAGCTTCTTGATTTTCTATTTCTTTCTCTATTTTATGATCCCACCAATTCTTGTTTGCAGACAAATGGTATTTCTTGCAGATCTTCCAATGCACCATTATTGTAACTTTATCATGCCATTGTTTGTCTGTGTGAGTTTTAATGATGACTAAGTGGGAGGGCTTGTGGATTATTATCATCATTGTTAATATTTTGTCATTATCACTCTGAGTCAATCCTCTTCACTGAAGATTATGGTGCATAATCTACAACACTGGTCTAGTGCAGGGTGATACATGTTTTTCAACTTCCCATTCTAGGCCTGAGAGAGAATGACTTGCTCAAAGCCATTCAAATTGCTTCTGTGCCTAAGGGAGGACTAGGAACTGAGCCTCCTTGCTCCTAGTCCAACATCATAGCCACTACGCCAAAGTGACACTCACTCTCATGCTTACGAATCTGTGTGCAATGGAATTTATTCCCAAGTAAGTATATTTAGGCATTACATCTATTAATTTGCTTTCATTTCATTATTTATTAATCATACTTACCCCACTGCAATCAAAACAACTTTAGGTGGTTATAGTCTGTACAACCTAAAACTAAAACATTTGTATAATAGATTAAAACCATTCAAACACTGTAACAATAACAACAGTATCAACAACCACATAAAATAGCAAAAATGAAATAAAGAGAAAACAAGAATGCAAGAGGAATAGACTTAGAAGAAGGTGCAGTGGCACAGCAGCTTAATGATGCCAGCTGTGTTGACCAGAAATGGCCAACACTCTGGCGGTTCGAGCTGCAGCATTGCATCACTTGCCTCCAGCTTCTGCCCATCTAGCAGTTTCAAAGCATGTAAAAAAAATGCAAGTAGATAAATGGCTACCATTTTGGTGGAAAAAAGCTGGTACTGAGGGGTTCAGGAAGTCAGCGCTGGACCTGCCTGCGCTCGAGAGCAGAGCAGGATCCTCCAGACGCAAACACTGCCAGTCAGCTGGGGGGGGTTAATGTAATTGTAATTGTCAAAATGTAATGTAATTGTTAAATTCTAATGCAATTATAAGCCACCAAGAGTCCCCCATGAGAGAGATCGGCAGCAAATAAATGTGATAAATAAAATAAATAAAAGGTCTCTGAAACAACACAGTTTTTAAAAGGTTCTGGAAAATTGAAAAGGAGGAAGCCAGCTGATCTTCAAAGAGTCCAAGCTTTAGTGTATTCTAATTTTTCTAATGAATTTGACTTTATAATGGTTGAAGCAAAGCAGGCAATCTTGGTGGTATCTGGGGGGGCAAGTCATCAAAGACTAATTCAAACTGTATCTAGAAACAAGTTGGTAACCAAGTCTGCAGAATTGATTTTACATGCTTCCAGTGATGAGTGCCAGCAAGCATGCAGGCTGCCATATTCTGAACCAGTTTTGGTTGTCTTTAAGGGCACTACATTAATGAAGCTGGGTGGTAAGGAGGATATGAGTTACTCTACCCAGTTCTTTTTGTCCATGTACAGCCATCATTGGTGCACAAATTGTAGCTGGGCATAGGACCCGCTGGCCACAGTTTCCACTTGCTAGTCAAGCAGGAGTTGTCAAAAGGGTCTTCCAAGTTGCAGACCTGATCCTTCATAGATTGCGTTTATCAGTCAAGAAACAACCCATCATTCCAAATATTTTATCTGCCTGGCATTTGTTTTGGTTTGCCATCTTTTTCTTCCTCCAGGCTGCCTACTCCCTCAGTGAAATTAAGCTGAATCTTTCAGAGATTCCACTCTGATGATCTCAAGCCCAAATTTTAAAATAACAGGGAAGCTAACTACCTATATTACAACACATACTTCTCAGCATTTTCAAATTATACAGCTGCTTCTATGCCAAAAGTACAGCCTTCCCATGTCTCTAATATCAGAAAGCCATAAAAAGAAATCGGTGGTAGAGAACTTGGAGTACTCTAGTTGTTGCTGAACTACAATTATCAGCAGTCCTGGTCAGCATGGCCAACAGAACACATGGAAAGTCACAAGTTTTCCACTTCTTCACCTTGGGAATGTTTGTGTGCATGTTAAGAGTTATCAAATATCTCTTTAAAGAGGCAAGGCCAAAGAAAGAACTGATTTCTGGTGTGCTTTAGTCCTCCATATGATATTAGTAGAAAAGTGGATGCTTTGCTTGAAGAAAAAGTCATCTGAAAATAATTGGCTGGTAATAATGACCAGGTTTACTCACAGATTTGAAGGTACCTGGTGACTTTTTAGTTATTTCTCTCTCAGAAATTAGACATTTTATGTTGCAAATGCTTGAGTATCCTATTGGAAAAAATGTTTCATGCTCAGAGAAGGCAAGCACTTGTATCTCTGTTCAGATTTGGAAACTTTGGTTCATACCACTTTTATGGAAGAAGGGATTTGCACCCAGCGATTGTGTCTCTGCTTCACAAAATTATTGCAGCACAGAAATATTAATCTGACTATAGCACAATGTTGTTAAGACAGATTTTATAGGACACAATTATTAGAGGAATAGAAACACTTGGTGGTTGATCTGGTGGCATCTCAAAAAGCAGCCACTCACAAAATTGTTGTTTTCCCTCTCACTTGTATTGAAACTTACTTTGTGGGATTAAAGAAATGCATTTTTCTGAAACACAAAAAATGGTTTTAGTACTCTAAAATATTTATGCAGAATAAGTCCTCTGCAAAAATTAAAAAAATAAAATGATTTTTGCTTGGACACTTTGGTTTGTAAAAAAAATCTCTAATTCATTGATATGAATTGAATTATTAAGAATAATAATTCTTAGTTATCTACAAATAGTAGATAATAGTGTCTACTATTTTTAAACTACATGCTGGTCTTTTCAAATCTGTTGCCTTCCAGAAATTTTGAACTACAGGTCCCACTTTCCTAGTAAGCAAATAATTCCATGCATTGGATGGGCATTCTTACATTTATAGTGTAAGCTATATGGATGGCATGAGATTGGGGAAAGGCTGTAGTTGGGTTGCTACTCAAAATGCAGTTTGTTATGGTCAGATTAATGCATGGGAATTGCCCACCCCACCAGGCTGGCAGAGGAGGCATGTTGCGGACCTCATCAGTCAAGGAATACTGGCTGGCGGGATACAGGAGAAGAGCCTTCTCTGCCATGACCCCAGTCCTGAGGTAAGGTCAGCTCCCACCCTCTTAGCCTTCCGGAAGGGCCTGAAGACTTGGTTCTGCCAGCTGGCTTGGGGCCCGAATGGGGGTATGTTAACTTGGAGATGGCTGGTGGATTAAGTGATACCCCACCTCTCCTGTTCTGCTAGGAAATGTTGGTGTTTTTTATAATTGTTTTTTATCTCTTATTTATGTTTTAATGTTTTTATTGTGAGCCACCAAGAGTAATTTTTTTAATTCGGCGGCATATAAATTTAATGAATAAATAAAATATGTTTTATTGCACCGCCTCCATTAAAATCTTCAAGATAAGGAACAAAAGGCAAAACCAGCAGTGGCAGTATTAGGATATATTATCATCTTGGAATGGGACTGAGTTATACTTTATCTCAAACGTATTCAGTACCTGCATATTTTTTTACTGTAAACTTTATTTTCCCAATAAAGTTTAGAGTCTTAAAAAGGTAAAGGTTTCCCCTGTTAGTTGTGACCAACTTTAGGGGGCAGTGCTCATCTCCATCTCCTAGCCAAAGAGCCAGCATTTGTCCAAAGACGCTTCTGCAGTCATGTGGCTGCATGACTATATGTCAAGGCGCATAGATGCTGTTACCTTCCCACTGAGGTGGTACCTATTTATCTACTTACATTTTTACATGCTTTTGAACTGCTAGATTGGCTAGGTTTATAGTCTAGGTCTAAGCAAATTGATGCCTGCCAGATGTTTCCATCAGTTCTTGCCAGCAAAATAGTGGGTAAGGATGATAGGAATGGTAATCTATGTTAATATCCAAGATATCAACTTTCTTGAACATCACTATGATACCTGTGCACCTAAACATGCTTTCATCCCTATAAAGACATACTCTGAAAGTTCTTGCAACATATATAGAATTGTATGTTAATAAGATCTATTATTTTCTGAGAGATAATTTGGTACAGCAGTAAAAGCATAGTGCTAGAAATTGGGAGACTGAGTTCTAGTCCTGCCTTGGGCACAAAACCAGTTGGGTGACTTTGGCCCATAACTTTCTCTCAGCCCTAGGAATGAGGCAATAACAAAGCACTTCTGAAAAGTTCCTGCCAAGAAAACTGCAGGAATTTGTCCACGCAGTCTCTGAAAATCAGGCACAATTGAATGGAAGGGAAAAAAATCTTCCCTAATTAGAAAATAAACATACAAATATGTAGAGTGTAAGCATACAATAATTGGTAGAATTATGAACTACACTGCAATTTATATATTATCATATCTGTCTATCCACACTCACACAGATACACACACAAGCCTATACTTGCGTCCCCAAAATATTTTCAGTCACGTCCGACTCTAGTGGGCGGTGCTCATCTCCACTTCATAGCCGAAGAGCCAGCATTGTCCAAAGATGCTTCCATGGTCCTGTATGCTGAGGCGCATAGAACTCAGACTGTAGTCAGACTGTATGCTGAGGCGCATAGAACCCTGTTACCTTTCTCACAAAATTAGGTGATACTTATTTATCTACTTGCATTTTGCTTTCAAACTGCTAGGTTGGCAGGAGCTGGGGCAAGTAATGGGAGCTCACCCTGTTAACACGGCAATGCCTGGGTCTTGGACTTGGGTGGCTGACCTTCCAGCCGACATGCCTAGCATCTTAACCGCATTCTTTTATGCTAATGCTATCATTGACACTGTACCATATATTGCTGTGATATTTAAATCTTAAAACATATCACCAGATTATGTTGCAGAATAATGAAGGCATATGGATGTGTCTGTCTGTCTGTCTATCTGGTAGTTTTATACATACATAAATTTATATTTACAGACAACACAGATTATTGTCATATCCAAATATGTCAAATTGTCAACATCACCCTGAGATGCCTGAGATAATTCTTTCTGGAATTCTGCATTCTTAGAAGAAATCTAGGATTCAACTTGTTTATATAAATTCCTTTAGTCTAATCCCAGCAACTTAAATGATTTGAAGTGCAGCTTTTACTGGCAGGGTGAAGGGGAGAGAGAGAGAGAGATGTGTATATAATATAGAAGTAAATCCTGGGTTTCTTTGTTTTGCCCTTACATTGCAAAGCTTTGGCAGCTGCCCTTTCCCCAGTCTTGTCTGTTCTGGCCATCTGAACAGTGTTTTCATAATAGATTTCTGTACTCCTAATTTTACTTCCTCCTCCCTTGTGAGGTTCAAGCTGACATCTGGAATCAGAGATATTCTAAAAGATTAAGGAGGCTCTCAGATAATATGCTGATGCTACCCCAAAAAGCCATACTGCAACAATCCTGTTTTCTCATATTTACCATATCATGATAAAAAAAGATGGAAGAAGTATAATGATGCAGGTTCACGAGTGAAAGATGATATTTGCCTTCTGTAAAATTCTGCAAATACTATGTGTTGATTGTACAATAAACATTCAGACAGAAGCCACCCTAAATTACTATATGTACAGATTCCCTAGATAAGGGCCATAGGGCCATTCTTCAGGTTTGAAATGCACTTGTAACTGACCTGCAAGATTGTCTTCCTGCTATTAAAAATTCTACTATTTTTTAAAAGATTATTGTTCACAAAAAGATACCTTTGCAAACCAAAGCAAAACGAGTCCAGCATAATACTGCAACTTTTCATATCCTGTTGATATGCTTTGTATTCCCCATTCTACTTCTGCAATAACATTCAGAGCAAAGTTAGTTCCAAGATCCCACACACTTACTTTTAGCGGGTGTTGTTGCTTGTTTGTTTTTTTGCCATTTATTCTTTTACCTCTTACCTTACTGGATCTGTTGGTAGATAGGTCTTTTTAGAGCGCATATTATCATTGTGAAGAGACAAGAGGAAGCCAAAGCATTCACTGTCTAAACCCAAACCCACCAAAAGGGCTTCCCAGCCAGAACCAAAACCAAATTCACTGTCTAAACCCAAACCAGCACCAAAAGGGCTTCCCATTGTGGACCCCGCTGATCTAGTTGGTTTCACTTAGTGCGCGGGAAGAATTAATCACTTCGCTGTCAGAAATGGACTGAGACAATGAAAGGTGTCTGTATCATCCTTTCGGTCAGAGCTTTGTCCTTGTGCAGCTAGTTTAGCAAGGCACCACCTGAGGAAAAACTCAGAGGCCCCCAACAGCTTTGTCCCAACTTGCCCTAATGTCCCAGAGATGCTGACTGATACATGATGGATGATGGTGTGTGTGTGTTTTATTTGAAGGAGGGATTTCATGTTGCATCTCCAAGGAAGGTTTTAATGGGCTCAGTGAGGTACTTTAGGATAAGACGGAGCAAGATACACATCTGAAAACCGGCAAGTAGCTGGCTAGATGCAACACTCCAGTCTGGAAGCCTGGTGTCATTTTCCACTTGTCTGGTGGTGCTTCTCTGCATGCAAATAGCTGAAAGCAGCTGTTCTCCTGGGAATGACTCATTTCCTGCTCTTGTGTCACATTCTGGTCAAGCCAGTTTGGCAAAATCTCTCCTTTCCCTCGTATTCCACTCCCCTTTGGCTTAGCAGTGATGTGCATTTGTTCAGTCCCTGACAGGACCAGGCAGGACTCTCAGGAAACTGCATCAGGGCTGCATTCACAGAGATATGCAACTCCCAGAACCAAACCCAAGAGCAGTGTGTGTGGGGAATGCACGTATGTGCATTTTTTTCTGGAAAAAAAATTGTGTGTAAAGAAATATGCACACATGAACACAACTTCACCCCCCACACACACGCCCACACTTTTTCCCCTCCAGAAAAATAAGACATCTCTCTGGGCAATTTCTTCATTTTGGGAGGGCCACCATAGTCCAATTTGCATTGGAAATACATCTCTACATCTAAAAATAAAACATGGATAGAAAAATGCAGAAGCAACTTGCTGTCTAAAATTCTGAACTTTGAAGTCATGCTTATAATTCTGAACTTTGAAGTCATGTATGTACTTGCTGTAGACGTTCTTACACTATTATTTTAAAATAGGGGTTAGAAGTCAGGAGAACAATGTTCAAAATGCAGAGATTGTGGGATTATGAGAAATTGTTTTTTGATGCCACCTGATTCCAACTGACTCTGAAAGGTAGCTTCAGGAATTTAGTGTGGAGTTGAAGATAACACAATTCTCACCTCTCTCAAGAAGTTTTTGCAACTAAAGCCATGTGTATGTGAACCTATACTTGTTCTCTTTAGGGTAATTGACTGGAGTTGGTAAGTTAACTTTCAGTATATGTGCACCAAATAAGATACAGAGATAAGCACAAGAAAACTATACATGTAATTATGTTACATAATATACAGTGTTCTGATAGTTTTAATGCATCCATCCAAGGGTCATCTGTAATCTTGCAAACCAAGTAGCTCTACAGAAGACATTCTGAACATAATTTTCTTAAGAAGAAATTAGCAGCCTTTCTTCGAGTAATGCAGAATCATCATTGTGCCTGTACAATGATTATCTACAATTGTACCCCCCATTGTACAATTTTATATTTGAAATATTTTTAGCCCACCTCTCTCGTCTGCCGGGTTTTTTATTTTTATTTTAATGTTTTATCTTTTTTAAATGTTTTTAATTAATGTTTTGAAGAATTGTTTTTTGTTAGCTGCTGAGAATCTCCAGATTTTGGCAGCATATAAATTAAATAAAAAAATATAAATAAATAAGTATATAACAAGTCAATGATAGAGAGTTCATTGCCTTCCTATATATATTCAAGTTGCATATAGCACTTTTATTAATTAATTAATAAAATTTGTATGCCGCCAAAATCTGGATACTCTTGGTGGCTAACAACACTAAAAAAAAATACTTCCTTGCTTCTTCCCTAGCCCATGATTTTTTAAAATCTTGCCTGTTGAAGAATTCCATGATTCTTTATCATTTTGATTGAATTTGGTGAAAGTATCACCCAACTATGAATATTGGCTTTTTTAAAAAATAACTGGCTTGGTTATGAAGAGGCAAAGGCAGTATATACTGTAAAATGTATAAGTTGTTTTATTCATATGGTTATTCGTTTAAAAAATAATACCAGCAGAATTTCTTACTTAGTTGAAGGCCCATAAATTTATAATATCTACCGCTTTAGGTAAGTCAGTGAAACCCCAAGCCTAAGTCATCAGCTTGCTAGAGAAGATTACAAGCAATGTCACTGTGAAAGACTTATCTGTTTCTTAAACAGGAAAATGAAGTGGCTGTAGAAGCAGATGACTGTCAGAACCCTTTTGCTAACTGAAGGTTATTGACTCTTGCAGGTGGAGAGAACAACAAATTATTCCCTGGACAAGCCCCTGCTACTTTTTTTAGCAAGATTTCAGAAGTGGTTTGCCATTATCTCCTTCCAATGGCTGAGAGAGAGTGACTGGCCCCATGATCACCCAGCTGGCTTTGTGCTTCAGACAGGACTAGAACTCATAGTCTTCTGGTTTCTAGCCAGATGCCTTAACCATTATACCTCATCTACAAACATTCAAAACTTGAGGAATCATGTCACCCCAATGGGGAGTTCCCATCCCACCAGAACTGGCAGGAGAGTTCTCCAGATTCTATCAACCAAGGAATTTAGGCTGGCAGGGTCAAGGAGAAGAGCCTTTTCTGCTGTTGCTCCTTCACTGTGGATCATCTTGCCTCCAGAGGTGAGGTGTGCCCCCACCCTTATGGCCTTCCAAAAGGGCCTTAAGATCTGGCTCTGCCAATTCGCATGGGGGTCTAATGGGGATTCATCATCATGGAGGTGGCTAGTAGATTAGTAGTCACCTCCACTCCCCATATATATGTTGTTATATCTTTTAGCTCCTTTCCTCCCAGTTTGGGTGGGTTATTTTAATGGTTTTATGGATTTTATTGGTTTTTATTGTCCATTGTTTTATTGTAAGACGCTGAGAGTTGAATGATTTTGGTGGCATATAAATCAAATAAACCTTATATGGCAGCCAAGGTGAGAAGAAATACCCTTCTTGCATTTGAAACTAGGAAGATAGAAAATGGGGTCGGAGTTGGCCTGCAATTTTTTCATCCAACTAGGTTGAGGAAAAATGATGGCCTATGCTTAAATAGCATTATGGTTCTTTACTGTTTATTAATCCTGAGAATCAACTGAGACAGGAAATAGCAAAGGACTAAGATGATTTCTCCCCCCCAGTGAGGCACCACTTTGCTGGGGTTGGGGGCTTGTGTGCTCTGAAGAAGATGAGAGCTCTGCCAGAGGTTCAACCATACTGGACAAGTCTCATCAGAGGAGCCAGACGAAGAGTGTCTCCCCCCTATAAAAATATGAGAAGTAAATTACAGAAATCCATACCG
>JANHZU010007548.1:95455-106393 GCA_032468055.1 Acrochordus granulatus | reverse complement strand
ATTCCTCATTACCGTAATGAATATATTTCCAAATAAACTATATACATAAACCAATTTAGTTGCTGGAAATATTTCCCTAGAGCTCATGACAGAATGACAATAATCAAAACAATTATCTATCATCTTTAATATGTCTCTCAATATTAGGTCCTAAGAAGTGAAAAGGATGCTACTGCTGTACTGTATCCTGAACTATGGAATTCTCAAAGGCATCAACTGGCCACTGTGAAAAAAAGATGCTGAATTAGATGGAATATTTATCCAGGTCAGCTGGGCTTTTTAAATTAAAACACACACACACACAGTATTTATACATAGTAAATTAGATCTCATAGGAAAGGCTCTCTCTAGCATAGCCATTTCTTTAGCATGGCTGTTTTCTACCATCACAGATAGTTTTTCTTTCATATAGAAGCATTTCAATGATATTAGATCCAATTATAGTTTGAGGCATAAAAAAGAGGCTCCCCACTCCAGTTCCTGCAACAGCTAAATAAAGGTACTTTAGTGAGAAAAACTACACAATATTTCTGCCACTCAGGCTATTTTTTCCATGCCTAACTCCTCCCTGAAAAGATAGGGAACTACTTCCCAATGCCAAAGCAATTCAACAAAATATTCATTTCACAGAAATAAATCATATTCAGACAACAGTTACAGGCAAAACAAAACCTACATAAAACACAACTGCTCTCTCAAATCTACAAACCTTTTTAAAAAATATATAGCATACATCAAACAAAACCAACAACAAAAAATTAAACAAAACCAATTCCATAAACCTCACACAGCCAAACCAAAACCTCAGGATCATTCTTTTTGTGAATGGAAGTTACAAATATTTCCTGGGGTATACAGAAGTGGATGGGACTCTCAGATAAATGAGCAGAAGTAGATTTTTTTGGATTTTGCAGGGGATTTGTTTTTTTAATGCATTGCATATCTCATACCATAAACTAGTTTTAATGAATTTTTTGTCAGAAAATGCTGAGAAACCATGCTAACAATTTTCATAATTTGTACTGCCAACATTTGCAACACAGCTGGAGGAAAATCGAGGGTTATCAAAGAAGGATGTAGACACCACAATTGGCTGGTGGCACAACTTGCTTAGAGAGCAAATTAGAGAACAAATCTTCCAAACAAACAAGAAAACTTGTTCTTTAACCTTTGTTAAGAGTATATTGAGGTATCATCTGATTGATTGAAGGAATGGAGGGAAAATAAATAGGGAATAAAACAAATAAGTCACAATTGCTCTGCTGTCCCAGAAAATTGATACTCGCTTGTTCAACAAATAATGGTTAACAATCTTGATTGTATGCTATGTGCAACACAACAGACGCGTATTTCCACTAAAGAATCTTGAGTTGCAGATGGGGAGCAAGATTGTAAAAAGCATATTTTGACATAGTTCTAAAAAGATAATTTTTGAGGAAACTCAATCAATACTCATCAGAGCAAATTCAAGGCCTCCCATTATATTAATAAAAAGTGAGAACATGTTTTTAACAAAAAAAATGTTCTATGGACGTGTTCCAAAGCTGATATAAATATAACAGGCTCTTGAGCACCTCTAGGATCTGAAATAAAGAGAGTTGGTGGAAATATTTCAAAAAGAATGCAGCATCAGGAAGTTTTATAAAAACAGAAGTGCTAACAGTGCTAATACAAATAAGACAAGCCATCAACTCATTTTGTAACTGAGTACAATGAGAAAAGCATATAAAATTAATCACTCATATTTCTTGGTTAATCATCAATAAAAGAAATATGGATGACTATTTAATATGCTTTATAAACCAGTAACTTAGATTTATCTTCTCAATTAAGGTGTTTGAAAGGAGTTGGGTTGGGGGGCTTGTTGTCCCCAAACACTCAAAATAATATATAAAAACTTACAATTTAACATATATTTATCTAGTAAAAAGTCCAACTGAATGCATCTGGATTTCGTGCTAAATCTATTAATATTCACAGGCTCAATTTGGAAATTGTTGATATTAGCAAACTGTTTTTGAATATATTAGTGATGAATTATCAATTCTTTACAGCAAATCAAATGAAAGGCTAATTTAGAGTTCTTAATTTGGATTCTAAAATTCAGTTACATACAACTAATCTGACCTAAGAGATCAAACCCACTTGCCCAACTTTATTGTAGTTGAACCACAGAACATGCTTGGGGCCAGGGTAATAGCATAATTGAACAATTTTACTCATTTTAAGAGTACACATGGAGAATGTTACTTTCTTTTTGGAGTTGAAACTTGCATTAAAAGAAAAAGTATGCTAAAAAGTCTAACAAAAAAAGTTCAGCATTATAGAAAACATCTAATTAATAATTATGTGCTTACAGATAAAACAAATGCAGCTGAGTCATATAAACTCTGAACTCAAGTAGCAGGGAGTTCCAGAGCCAGTTAATATAGTAGAAGATGTATTACATAATGAAATACTTTTTCTTCTGTCTAACCACTGTATTCATTCATGTGCAGATACTCAGAGTTCAGCCATAACGAAAGAACAGAAAACCAGGCATACCAGAAATGTTCATTTCTGGCTGAATTGTTGAGTCATCCCTCTTCTGCTGTAGTTATGCTGCAACAATTCTTATTGTCAGGACCAACTGTTACTCTATTCAATACTCTCATGAAGACTTGGGGAATAAAAAGTAAGTTGCTGCATGTAGGTGTCAGCTGTCTTTAATGGAGTAAGTTGTCAAATACAGCATCAGGTAAGATGGATACTTTTAGTTTTTTTTCAGGCCAACTATATTCCTTTGGAAGTTTGAACTGAAAAACAAAGAAATCAGGTAGTAATTAGAGAAACTGCTAGATTTTAGGATGAACAAAAACTACAGTTTGAAGGCCCAGGAAGAAAAATACCTAGCAAGTGAAGAAAGAAACTAATAGATGAAAAAGAGAAGCTTGTTTTGATATAAAAACATCTGCTTTCAGATGTCCATGAAAATAACAAAATTAAGGATTAGAAAGAAGCAAAAGCAGACAGACTTTAATGATCAGAAACAAAACTGCATAAACATTTCATGTGAGAAAATCTATCTTTTTCAAGTTTTCAATAAATTTTATAATCATTACACAGTACAACAGCAAATGAAAAGGTATTTGGTGAAAAAAATCCTTACTTGCTTGTTAACCTAAGTTTATGTAAGAGACTTTTTACTATACATACAAGATTTCATGATACTGCTATTTCAACAGAGTTCATACAGCTTTGGAAGATAAGAAAACCTCAGAAACTCTAGAGAATATTGAAAAAATGAGATGCAAAAAAAAAAATCTACTAGGAGACCACGGAAAAAGACTTTTCCCCTCTCCTAATAACAGAACCACTATAACATCTTTGATATTTTTATAAAAATTGAGAGGGCAGCTGTATGATGACTAATAGTTAATAAGATAATTAATGTAACAGCAAAAATTTTAAAATGGTTCCAAGGTAAAACATGTTAAGTTAAAGGCCAATTAACTTAAAAAAATGTACAACAAAAACTACAAAAGGAGTTGAGTACTTTCCACTCTATTGGAACTTTAGGGAAAAACAAGATGTTTCAATTTCAATACCATTTAATTTTCTTTAAATAATAGCATGTTCATAATTTTAATAGTATAAGTATTATTGCAATGAAATCTGCATTAAAATCCTATGTTTCAAGATTTATAATATTGTCATCAAAGTGGAACAAAGACACCTCAGAAAAGGAAGCATATATAATTATGAACGTAGTAAAAAAAGTACACAGAGAAATCTCAGTTTAGTATATGGACTTACTAAAGTAACAGCCTCTTTTCCTAAGTTTGTACAATAAGG
Organism: Acrochordus granulatus; assembly: GCA_032468055.1. Taxonomy (NCBI): domain Eukaryota; kingdom Metazoa; phylum Chordata; class Lepidosauria; order Squamata; family Acrochordidae; genus Acrochordus; species Acrochordus granulatus. The sequence continues at coordinate 102,559 of JANHZU010007548.1, read as the reverse complement.
AATTCTGAACTTTGATCTATACACCAAGTTACATCACTGCATGAGCAAAGATATAAAGTGTCTCTTTACGGATTAGGATTAATAAACTTACTTCCTCTGGAGAACTCAGATCTTCTAGGTCTTCCAACATTCTTTCCACAAACTCTTCTGTTAGCAAGATCTGCAAAAGTGAGAGAGAATAATTTTTATTCTTTTATGCTCCAAGTTGCACTTAATTGCTAAGCAGCAGACCCTTGTAGTGTTTAGAGCACTGTTCCATGTTGTTCATCTTGTAATTCACGAAGGCTCACACCTCTTCCTGTAATTATTTACTTCTGCCTGTAATATCTGTAATTATTATTAAATCGATCTGTATCATCAGTATTTTCCTATGCCAAATAAAACATCAATTCAGAAAGGGGAAAGAGCTAAGAATTGTAAAGAAACGCCACAATACCTGAAAAGGCCAGCAGTACAGTGGATGTACCCATCTTTAACACAGAAACCCTAACCAAAGACTTGATCAGATAGGAGGAAAGCAGAGAGAAAAAGGAGAGAATACTTAGTTTGAAGACATGTCCCTTGCAAAATAGACTGAATATCCATAGAATTTCTTTTATTAAACCATGTTCAAATTATTGGGAATGAATTCTTGATTCCTGGAAGTGAATGTGAACCTCTACCCTTCCTTTAAAAGGCAGATTAAGCAAATGCATAAATGCAAAACACATATTTCTTACTCATATTACTCTAAAACAGTGTTTCTCAACCTTGGCAATTTTAAGATTTTAATTCTCAGAATTCCCTAGCCACCCTGGCTTTCATTGAGACTATATATCAGCAATAGTATCTATAGTGTACTCATCACAAAACTCTCTCATTTCTGCACTGCTCCTGTAGTGGTGACACCAATCACAACAGACGTTACATACATTTGATCAGCATGTTAAAGGTGACACTTTTAGCAAATCATATCCCAGGATGCTATTTCACACTTTCTGGGTTTTCTTTTTCAACCTGATCAGCATTGGGTGAGAATATTGAAGTCCTTTTTATCAACAGAATACCATGGAAAAATCTGATAAACTCAGGTCAAGCTAGTTTGCTTCTTGCATTTTCAGAACTAGTTTATATCTATGACAGAATATCAAATCGGTCTTTTGAAGAGTAAAAACATAGCTAAAGTAAATTGTGCAAATCATTTCTACCCACAAGCCGATTCAACTGATTCTTCATGCAGGGACATAGTACTATCTTTGTATGAAAATGTTTGCCATACACATACCCTTTTATATGTGTGTCCTACCTTTTGCAATGATGACAAATGTTCCATGATAGCATTTTCATAGGATATTTCTTGAGAAGCGTACTTTCAAAGTTTCTCTTATCTGGGCTAGGCTTCTCTAGTTGTTTTGTGTTTTACACATAGCTCCATTCAAACAACATATTGTACTTGAATAGGGAACACAGAGCAATGTACACTATCCCTCTTTTCCCAGCCTTTCTAAGTTGAGGAAAAAAGACTGAAAAGTGCATATTCGGCTTAAGCATACATAGAAGCTATATATTATTAGGCTCCGGCAGGGAGCTCTGCATTTCCCAATGCCAAATGCCCAGAATGACTCCTTCATATTTCTATTTAACTATCATGGCCAATATTGGTTGACAGCTCTATCCTTCATAAATTTATCAAAGCCATATAATTTTACAAAATGATTTGGTCTGTATTACAATAATAATTTTTGTATTGCCTCAATCCATTGTCATAAATTCACTTCTCTGTCCATTTGTTCTGTATCTTTCTCTTGTCTTTTTTTTTCTTAATAGCTTTACATATATTTTGCTTTCTTTATGAGGAAAATGTTACAGTACTATGACCTTTTTAGTTGCCCTCTTCTGTACTTTTCTCAAGTCTACAATTAGGTTGAGATGAACCCATGAAAACATTGTACACTTTCCAACATCCCTTTGCTAAGAAATCTAACAGTAATTTGATGTATGTCGCACTTACTCTACTATCTCTTTCCATTGTGAGGTTTGTTTATTTCTGCTTGCTGCTTCTTGTTCTTAATTGCTAATCATAAGAGAATTTGGCAGTTTATTTCCCAATGCTAAATTCACTTTGCTGTTTTAGTAATAGTTCTGTTAAATTGTTTTGAGTCTTTGCATATAATGTTGACTGAATAAATAACATGTGCCCATTATAAAATACAGAGAGTCAGTTTGGTCTAGTGGTTAAGGCAACAGGCGAGCATCTATGAGATCATAGATTCCGATCCTGCCTTAACCATGAAAGCCAGCTGGGTGACCTTGGGCCAGTCACTTTCTCAGCCCAACTCAGCTCACAGGGTTGCTGTGGAGAAAATAGGAGGAAGGTGTGCTAAATATGTTCGCTGTCTTGAGTTATTTATAAAAACAATAAAGGTGGAATACAAATAAATAATTGTTCATGCACCATCTAATCCAGTGGTTTACAATAGTAACAAAGGTATGTTATAGAATGTCCACATTAAACCCAAGATGAATCCATAATAATGTAACTATAGTATATTAAATAAATCTGTTTTAAAAAAAAGCAATTATAAAATTACACTTCACAAAGTAAAACATTATGAATATTCAGTCCAAAGGCCCTCTGGAAGAGTTCAGTTCTAACTGCATTCCAGAAGAACACAACAACCAAGGTGGTCAGTCTAATTTCTTGATAACCTATTTCATAAAATAGGTGTAATAACAGATAAACATATTTTTTTAGCTTCAGCAAACTTCTTTGAAAAATGGGAGACAATCAGCAGCTTTTTCTGTGGAGATTGCCTCGGACTGGTTGACTCAGGTTGGAGCAGAAAGTCCCATAGTCAGAACGAACATTTTGATGTGTACTTGGAACTTAATCAGTAACCAATGCAGGTCACACAAGACAGAGATAATATGATTAAACTGACAAGTCCCTGAATCACTTGAAGTGATTCTTCTTTAAAGATCCAGAGATCTTTAGAGGCAGCTCCATGAGGAACAAACTGCAGAAATCCAAGTGCTGAATCACTGTAGCCAAATCTTCCCTGTTCAGAAAAGGTCACAAATGCTGCATCAGCTGAAGATGGGTGAATAGCCTCTTTCACCCAGGGTGGCAATATTAGTGGAGTGTTCTTAGCATATTGGGAGAAAAATATTTTGAATTTCCAGATGCCATTTTCCATTAGCTTCAAACAGAAGTTATACAGCATGATACACATTAGAAAGTACCAACCCCTTCTTATGTTTATAGCTTGTTATCTGACTTCCCTGGAGATCTAGATATTCTAAAAAAATATCTGTATTTCATATTGCTTGATGTCAAATTTTAGAACACTGAAGGGCTATCAATGATTAAGTAATCAGCCAAGACTGTTCTTGGATCAGTCTGGGATCTGGGATCTACAATTTAAATTTACAGAATTTTTACAACTTTTAAGATTCAATTTTAGTATTGCTGAGAAATAATGGGGGCAGTTTTTCTGAACTAATTCACTATAACTGCAAAAACATGAGAAATCAAGGTATCAAAAGCCTTTTAATATACGGAGAAAACATACTTATATTTTGAGGTAATTTGGCTTTACAGTGCAGAAGAAATGTAAGCTACTTATAACTGAAATTCTTTTATTGGTTACCTGTAAGTGTATGCACAACCCATATACAAATTCATAAGATAGCAATGCCGGATCCAGGATATCACAGAAATAAGAAAACTTTGGTGGAATCCTTATCCCTTTCTCACAGATTATTCATTCATTCAACTCCCTCTTGCCTGGAGGCCACTCTTGGTAGCTTACAATCATTAAAAACCAATAAACTTATTGAGACATTAAAACAATAAATAGTAACATCAAGAAGCAACAGTTGCAGGTAAGCAACAAAATCCCCTTCATCTGGATTTCTGTGAATCACAGAGACATGATTTAACTTTGGGTTGGAAGATTCAAGAAATCACATCAGCAAGTTAGCTAGATCTGCTTAATGAATGAAGCATCTCGTGGGAATCAAGCATCCAATATGTTTCATATGTTTTGATAACTGAGTCCAAGTTGTATAATTATTGCAGCAAAACATGTGATGAAACAGCTGCTGAAGCGTGCATGGCCCTTGTGGAATGCCCACTCATGCCTTCTGGGCAGAGCAGGATACCTCAGAGTTTATGACAGAATCCATTTGGAGAGTCTTTGGGTGAGAAGGGAACTCATGCCTCCTAACACAGAGCTGGATACTCACAACATAAGTATCTTATGCAGAGATTTTTAGCATCTCTAAAACTATGTCTCTGGCCTTTGCAGGCAGAAGTATCTAACCTACATACATCCAATACAGCAACCATATGAGAAAAGAAGCAAGATCTGAGAAAAAAATTGAGAAAAACCACATCTTCATACTTAATTTTTCATATATAGTTTTCAGCAAAAAGATTAGCTGCCTGTTTTAAGTCCTACAGAAATCCAGTTAAGACAATCCAACTTGAGGGTAGAAAGATTACCTGCTGTCCTTCCAAAGGGTACTTTGCACAGGAATGCACGGATGGGAAAGACTTATTCCAAGACTTGTGACCTTCCCTGCCAGCTTTCTCTCTTTCTGGGGAAGCTGGCAGGGGAAGGCTGGAAATGGCAATCATGTGAATGCAGGTGCTTGGCAATTGGTCATTAGTGCAAGCGGGTTGCTAGCACCCAGATTGTAATCACATGATCATGAGGTTGCTGGGACAGCCAGAACCCTGAGGACTAGTCATCATCATCATTCATTCATTCATTCAGCACAATCATAACTTTGAATGGTCCCCGAACAAATGGTTGTAGGTCAAAGACCGCCTGTATTTGGGAAACAATAACTTTGCTGTCAAAAGTCACCCCGAGGAATAAACAGGACAACCTCTAAGCTTTTAATAAAAGAGGTATTGCTAGAACTGATACTGCAGAAAGCTGAGGCTTCTCCTATCTGTACAACAAAAGACCACACTCGTACCTTAATCTATTTTACTTCATATTACTTGTTCACTATCAGCTCCCAGCTAAAGTTGCTTTAATTTATCATCACAAATTACTGTCCATTCTGAACTATGACACTTCTACATTTACAGCTATGAGTAAACATTTTTTTGTTTCTAGACAATATCCTAATTTAACATTGGAACTTATAAGCCACAAACCATGTTAACAGACCCAATAACAGTCAAGAATGCCTGGGTAGCATTAAGCCAGAGGAAAATCTAATAGAAATGTATAGCAATTATTGATTATCTGTATATAGTGGTAAAGGAGTAACTGGATTATCTAATAGCTGGTTTCTTCTCAAGTACCTATCAGTATGTGTACCTTAAAAGTTACACAGAATTGTTTGTTTTGTAGTGAGCATAACTTCATTTGTTCCCTTCTTATATACATATATCCAAAAAAAACAGACTTTAGTACATAAATATCAATGCTAAAATAAAACTGTTAGCTTTCAAATATGCCACAAGTTCTGCTGCTTTTGCTTCTATGCAATCACTTTCTTTCAATGTAGAAATTGCAGAAAACTGCATTGTCTTAGAATATAGAGGGAGAAGGATTGCAGATATTCATTTCTTTCAATGGGCTTTAAGATCCTGAGCCTATCCACTGCTGATGAATGTAAACCTGCTATTTCTCATCTGCAAGCTGCTCTTTCTTACAAGTGCTTCCACTTTTCATGAACTATAAGAACTTGCTGTGTAAAGTAGAAATTATCTCCTTTGCACAACTAATCTTAATCAAACTAGTTATGCAAAGAGAAGCCAAGATGCTTAATGAGTAAGAAAAAAATGTGTTGTTGTTTCTTTTTAATTAAAAATATAATCTGTTTAGATTTATTAGAACTGGAAAGACACTCTAGAATCAAGCCTTTTTAAAAAGCTTATGACACTTAGAAGAAAATAGGATGCTTTTCTTGATATGCAGGAAATGATGTATATAGAGTAAAAAATTCTGGGAAAGCCATTACCTGTAAAATGTTTACCTCTAGATCTCCTTACTGCAACAGAACTAGTACACAGTATGTTAAATCATTTCTAAATTTGTTAAACAAAGAGTAAAGGAGTATATAGTGGGAGCTGGTAATGCCAAGAATGGAATGTGTTTACTACCTTTTTTCCATTTCCCTAAATGGCTACAATTATTCAAGGGAGATTTGAGGAAGTGACAAAAATCCCCAATGTATCTCATTCTGCAAATCATTATGATATACTAGTATTACCAGCAGATTCATAAAAATACAGGACTGGAAAGTGACATTTAGGCCATCAGGTGCAACCCCTCCTCCATGCAGAAATCCAAATTAAAGCAGACAGATGGTTCTCTAGCCTCTGCTTGAAAATAATGGAATTAAGAGAAGCATACTACTTCTCTGGATAACTGACATCACTAACAAATTGTTCTTACTGTTAGGAACTTCAATCAAAATCTCTCTATACTTAAAATAAATCAGAAGTAGAATCAACAGAGCACATATATCCTGATTGGGGACTGTATATTGATCTGAAAGACACCATTATTTTCTTTTTATTGATTTTTCAATGAGGCAATTTAAACATATTTACGTAAATTTTCTTTCATACAACATGACTCTGGCTATAGCCAAATTTTTTACTGCCATAATTAGATGTAAGAAGAAACTATTTGCTGAATATTTCTCATCTATCAAAATGTATACTGTTTTCCTTCTTATTATGTTTGTTCTTGGATCCTTTGACTATAACAAAACTTCCTTTCATTACCACTTTGAAATACTGCTGTATCTTCAATGCGGTAAGGTTTGCATTCTGTTTTCTATTTGATACAACTTGAGTCATTTAATGCTTTATTGATAATTTTATAGGGATTGGACAGTCTTGCTGATATACCCTATTCTTAAGAAAATTTCAGATGAGCTTGATTATAATCTATGTTATCTATTAATATTATCCCAACCTGTAGGATTACTAATTATTGTACCTTTAAATGGATCACTTGTTACTCACTGCATTGCAAAATATATCATATTTTACTATACAGTATCACACTGTATTCGTGCTTTATTTTTGCTGTAAACTGGTTTATTTTTATTATATCAGTTTATACAACACTCCAGTCCACAGACTCAGTT
>JANHZU010007548.1:81418-95355 GCA_032468055.1 Acrochordus granulatus | reverse complement strand
GCTTTACGAGAATTTCGCGCTAAGAGCGTTCTTCCGGAACGGATTAATCTCGTCTTGTGAGGCACCACTGTATTTCAATGATGTATTTGTTAGCCTTTAATGTACTTAAAAGCTGATATATTGAAGAGGGAGACTCACAAAATTCAAACCGGTTATAGAGACTTATTAGTGACCTTGAACTCCTGTTATTTCTTAGCTTAAAATATCCCACAGAATCACAATAATGAGCAAAGAGGGAAAATAATAAAGATGCAGGTTCCTGCGAAAGCAATACTGGGAATCACAGGGGGGAGAATAGAAATGATTATTAACAACAATCTAAATTCTCAAACGGAAGATAAAAATCTTAACAAATCACAGGCAAATGAAGATAAACATTTTGGAGGGAAGCTGGGGTGGGGGGAGAAGGAAGGAAGGAATGAAGGAAGGAAGGAAGGAAGGAAGGAAGGAAGGAAGGAAGGAAGGAAGGAAGGAGGGAAGGATTGTGCTATCATTCTTGTTTCGCTAAGAGTCTATATCCTCTAAGAACACCAAGAGGAGAAAGCGAACATTTTGCAGAGAAACGTCTTCCCTCCCTCCACTATTCTTTATGGTTGGAGAAAAATGCCCCCAACTGCAGCCGCTTTCCTGCCTATAGTATGAAAGCCCCAAAACAGAAATTGCCCACCAGTTCCAAGGAACTGGAGGCAATGCTCCCCAAGCCAAAGGTCACACTCATGCTGCCACCCATAGCCCAGGAGGCAGCCACTGCAGTTCCACATGACTGCAGGGTGGAGTCAGGGGTTGGAAGTGGGTTCCAGGGAGACAAAACTCAGAGAAAGGAGTAAGGAAGTCTTAGTACGTGACTAGACTCAACTAATTGATGACTAAATTCATTGCCAACTATTTTCATCAATTTTACTTATTAGTTGTTGCAGCTTTACAACAATGCACAGCATAAAGCAATTAATACAACTCCCTTTCAAGCCTTGCATGGAATTACCAGACAAACACCTGGTCTGGTATAAATGACAGCTGTGTATCTGGGACAGTAGATTTTTTTCAGGAGCAAATAGCCACTCAAATCCTATTAAGGCAGCAGCTTGAACAGGCAAAGCAGGCCACAGATGCACATTGCAAGAAGGGCCTTTGACAGAGGAAGGGGACAAGTTTGGGCTCTCAACTAAGTTCTTGGAATCTACAAGACCATCCAAGAAGCTAGATGCAAAGGATGGCTTGGGGACTCCAAGAAGCCATCTACTTCAGGCCTGGAGGGACAGGGAAAGTATGATTAATCCTATAGATGTTTTACAGCCAGAACCACCTGCAGAGCCTCAAGAAGAGGGAGAGGAAACTTCTTTTTTTTATGAATTCCCTCCCTTATCTATTTCAAATGAAGGTTCGAGGACACCATGGAAACCAAGAGGGGGAGAAGCGAAGACTCCATGGAGGAAGAGGAGGTCATGTGGAAGGCTGAGCCATGGATAGGAGCATTAAAGCATGAGATCAGCTTAGAATTCGTTTGCAAGCTCAAACATCAAAAACCCAACCCTTCTGAGGACTCTTGAACCTTATCTTAGCTGTACAGGTGTTCAACACACAGTCATATAAATTCTTGTAATTAGTTTGAACTTCACCACTGGGTCCTGGGCCTTCATGCCTAGCAAAATCCTATTTTAAGCTCAACTTGAGAAATTCTTGCACAATCTTATTGTTCATTATATATTCACTAAGGCTATGCAAGACCACATAGTTTGCATCATTGCTTAATACTCAACTGAGACCATAACCCAAATTACTTTGTGCTGGTTTTTGAGCCAGCTTCTCCTGACTCGTTCCTGGTTCTCAAGGATTATCTGAGAAACTATGAGTCTGACTTCCATTATCTATCATGGGGAAAATGTACACAAACCAAAGCAACTTTTTTGTTTTCTTATCAGAAGAGGATGAAACTTGCAGTAAAGACTGAATCTTTTACATGGAATAAATCAAATTTTATAGAATAGATACAGGGACACTTACCACCACTTTCCTTTTCCACAGAAAAGCTAGGAATTATTAATGGATAAAGTATCCCAAATTTAATTACAACTGTACATTAAACTCTGATTTTATAATGAGATACTCAAAATTGTTAAGACATAAAGTATAGAGAAGTATGGAGATAACAAAGTCTTGGAAAAGGGATCTGTGTGAGAATGAATCTCCAACCCATATTGATTTTATTTGGTATAAGAGGGGCAAAGGGCATTCTGGCAGTAAAGTAGAAATTCAGTAGTTCTTATGTTGTCTCTCTCATGACCTTGAAATGAATGACTACATTGAAATGAAGGGCTGACATACCATAATGGAATATGTGGGATAGATCCATAGTGGAATGGATTCTATAGCACAAAATATGCATAGAAATGATAGGTTTAGAGGGTAAGTCATACAAAGGGAATAGATAATGGTAAAAATAGCTATGCTCTTTCATGAAGGCAATGGAATTGAAAATTGAGGTAGAGGGGAAGAAGAAATATAAGAAACTAACACGCTTAATCTTCCCATAAAAAGAAATAAAATACTTAAGCAATTCAGAGTCTCAAAATTTATTCTAACAATTTTTAAGGATGGTGAATGAAAAAAAGGTGAGTAGAAAATTATGGATTCTCTTTCAAATTCTAATTCCCTAAATATTACAAAATTTGTAACATATCCAGATTAAAAAGTTTTATTATTGTAACTTTATTATGTATAGACAAGACATTAGTCTATTGAACTGGACTATCAATTCTTCACAGATTGTGCAAAGCAGTTGCTACAATTGGACTTGTTTTATACATTTGTTCTTTCATTTTTTTTCTAATATAATTGCTAAATTATATATTTTCTATTATCACAGATCCTTCGGTTCTCAGTCTTATTTTAGGTTCAGTCTAGCTTGTTTTCTTCAGTTCTACCTAAATTAAACAACAGGATTGTGAAGAGGTATTTACAATATATTCAGATAGCTTTTTAAAAACAGCACACACAAAGCCAATAATTTCAGACCATTCTTTTAACTATTATAAAAGGTCTCTAGTCTTTTAATTCATTTATAAATATTTGTAAATCCAAAGCAGTAATTCCTGGAATTAATTCCAGTAAAGCCACAGAAAACCAAAGTAGAATATGGGCTTGATTGTTAAATATCTATCACTAGTGTATATTTGAAAATTCAGTTTCACAGAAAACAAGCCAAAGATACTTTATAGTCTAGCCAAAATTATAAACAGGCTATTACCTGTAGGCAACATTAAAAATACGAAATACTTATACAAGTTTGACTGTGTCATCTTGAGAAACTAAGAATAAAGGGGCTTATTTTTAAAGGAAGTAAATTTATCTTGGCAACTGTTATACCAGAAATAGCTGCACAATAAGGTTTCCTATTTTCCTCTTAAAATTATTTAAACTCTTAGCCTTTGAAAGTGTATCCAGAAAAGAAACAGCTTAGGAATTATATGGGCCTTGTGAGCAATCTACACCATAACTCGTTATTTCAAATAATTTCTCACCAGACTGCTTACTGAGTCTGCTATTTTATCCTATGTTTTAGTTCTACTTCCTGTCTTGATTAGTTACCCTGGGAATTGCAAGAAACCACAACAGAATGAAATCACAAAGGATGAACAACATATTCAATGTGCAGTACACCCAAGAGTTAATTAAATATAAAACAAAAGACAGAAAGTGATTGTAGTATGCTTTGTCAAATAGTTATTACTTTTCTTAAAGATTGTTTAGAAAGAATCACATTGCCATTGTTTTTTCTAAGGGAAGAAGGCAGAATTCTCTATATTCTTAAATATAGGTCTCTCCATGTTATCCTACATATTTTCTTAGGAATCTTTTGTTTTACTTTTTGTTTAAGTTTTAACAGGTTCAAATATTGTAGCCTTGCCTTTTCAGCTGCTGCATACTGTTCAAAAACAACAGTGATTATAAATACAACTGCATTGCAGTGGTAGAAAAAGAATTAGAGGATGCAGAATTTGTAAAATGTTTTGGGATTTGAGGAGAGAAAATTGCTGTTTACTCAAGAAGAGTATTAAAAACTGCTATTTCTTTTTGGCTTAAAATTCCCCTCAAATACTTAAAAAAATCTTGTAAAGACTGCAAAAGCATTCTTGGCCTAAAAATAAAAAATACATCAAAACCAAAAACAGATTATAAGGTCTTAATGCATCTGTAACAAAAAGAAATGGTTCTTATTTAGAAATACAAAATACACAAATAAAATACCTGCAACCAGGGTCCATGTGCTGCATATGGATGCTCCTCTGTAGCAAAGGCCCCTTCGACTCCTGTAGATACAAAAGTGATTGCTGTATCTCCGGTAATACTTTTGTATGTAAAGTGCCGACCATGTAATAATCTGCCTCTGAAACAATAAACAAAGAAATGACTTTTAAATCAATATGGCCTTCCCCATGTGGCACACTGTAACATCATGAACTCAAGACATATAATATTTTAGGCCATAATTTTAAAGTTCAACATAAAAAATAGGGATGAGGAAAAGGAACTATGATTTGTCTATGGTGATTAAGGCTCTAGTGGATTGGGTTAAAAAAGAAAATCCATCTAAGTTCAATATACAAATGCAAACTGCAGGTTCAAGGACTTGCATCATAGAACAAACCACTTTCATAACATAATGACTTATGAAATGAAAAGGATGCAGTTAAATAAAATACATTCTGGAACTCATCTACATTTCTCTGTCCACTTTCCTTTGAAATGTAATATATGCTTTTTCATAAACCAAATCAATGTATTTCAATAGCAGATTAAAATAATATACAGTACGTGGGCTAGAAAATTTCATAAGATTACCAGGGAAATTATTCTCTATTTTAGAATAAAAAGATTCTATTATGATAGGTGATGCAATCTAGCATGCTAGAATTATGACAATCAGGAAAAAATTAATCAGTTCAGATACTTAAGACCTCACATACAAGAGTCAACCAAAGACTTGAAATACAGGTAATCCTCAGGTTACACATACAGGCAATTAGAACCAGGATTGCTGTCACTAAGCAATGCAGTATAAAGGTGCGATGCAATGATGTCACTGACCAACGACAATCCAGTCCCGGTTGGCATCTTAACCTCAAGACACATGGGTCATTAAGTGGGAAGCACAGGAGTGACAATTAAGGAATGTTGGGGTGAGGCAGGGGGCTGGGATGCCCAGTGCAGGCTGCATACAAGTTGGGAGAAGGGGGGCTATGGTACAAGTGCAGGGAGGCCATGGGAAAGATGCTGCAAGCACAGGGAGGCTGAACACAAGTTGGATTAGGGAGGTCTGCATGAGTGCAAGGAAAGAAGAATGTGGATTGTGCAAAACCAAGTCTTGTCCTTTCAAAGATTTTATGCAGCCATTTCAAGGTCTTCCCCAAGGTGTCTGAACATGGTGCTTCCAGAATAGATATCTCCAGTGGAATTATTATTGTAGTAAAGCTGTAAGGCTCCTGAAGGCTCATACTGAATCTCTGAGACACAACACTTTGACATTTTGAGCAAGGATACCTTGCTCATTTTATATAGTGCCCTCTGAATGGCACTACACAGCCCCAATATGCATGTAATTATATATTAAATACTCTGTAAACATACTCAGTATAGCCTTAAGTCTGTTTGAAGAGAGATCAATAATGTAGGTCCAATAAAGTGGTCCTTATAGCCCATCACATGAAAGTTAACATTCTACTCACCTTAAACAAAGTGGAATTAATGCTCCTGATTCCTGGTTGAATTTTAGGTGCACGCTCTCAAGCTGTCTTGTGCGAATCAGTTCATGAGGAATAATTGCTGCTGAGCTCTCACTTTCTAAACTGTCCTTGCGACTCCTAAATCAAAGAAAGTTTAAGATTTTATTGCACCTTTTAAATATATTTTTGGTCAACTCAAGGTGGAGAGCTTACATAATATTCCTACCTCCTATTTTCACTCCCATCACAAAGATGGTAGTAATATACATTGGACAGAAAAAGAGTGACTGGCCCAAAGTCACCAGCCAGCCTAAGAGAGGCCTACAACTCAAAGTCTCTTGCCTTCTAGTCCAGAATCTTAACCATTATAGCAAACTGGCAATTTTATAGGCTCCAGTAAGCAGAGAATTACTGGAACAATACTTAGGTTGTAAAACCTATACATATTTTACAAAATATATCTGGCCTCTATATTAGATCTTTCTGTAATAAATCCAGTTTTATTCATGATCTGATTGAGTGAGATGGCAGACCTGATATGTATCACAGAATCCTGGTTATCTGAAGAGGGTGGGGTCCCCTTTACTAAGGTCTGGAAACTGGATTTTGTTTTTTGTACAGTAATTTTATTAAAAACATAACTACAACAAAAAATAATTCAAGCTAAAAAAATAGAAACAATGGTGAAGAAAAAAAGAATACAGTAAAGAAGATATATTAAAAATGATCCTCTTCATCACAAGAAGTGTAAAGAATTTTAATAATTTCTCATTTCTCTTGAAATATAACAAATGATCTCTTCTTTCTATATCCCATCTATCTATAAACAAATCCATAAAGCATTGTAATTTCAGTCTTCATCAGCAAAAGTCCATTAAGGGTCACCAAAGATAATAATATATCTATTTGAACCTTGATCAAATAAATTATGGTTTCTTTTTTTCTTTTTAAAGATCAAGATTTTTAAAAGCAGTCTCTTCAAATAACATCCTAGAACTTTTTCCTTTTTCACAAAATTCTTTAAAGTTTAAGAAGCCTCAATATAGGAAAATTATCCACGTTTGTTATTTGTATGCCCATTTTAATTATTAAGACATCAGTCAGTTTCTTTTATATGTCCAGTGTAGTATCGTTTCCCATATCATTCTTATAGCCTGTAATTTTTAAATCTACTTTCAAATCAATCTCAGTCTTGTCCAGTAAAACTCTTTTCCTCTTCCATAATATCTTTTAAGCCTATCTATAGACACTCTTCAAATTAATTTCTGGATCTACTGTTCAAAAATATCCTTCAGTACATCCAATGTTAAAATATTTCACTCCATTCTCTGTTAGTAAGTCAAATTTAAGTGTTATTCTCTTTTAATTATAATCTTTAGAACTTTATACTTCTCTATGATATGCAATCTTCAAAGTCCCATTTCACCAACCATGTTTTGAGCAAGATGTCTCTCAGAGCTCTAAATCTGCTGTCATGCTCCTCATGAGAAGCAACTGTCTGGAGCACTTGTCCAGAAAGGAATTATGACGAATCGGAATACTGACCAGTTCTTCATTCTGCCGCAGTTGTAGACTCCACTTTTGTGGAGCCACCTTCAGGTTGCCAGTTCTTCCCCAGAAGTCTGCCAGCTGAATTTTGGGTCTTGCATCAGTCCCAATCTCAGGGTAGGGGAGGCACCGTGATGACTGTATGGCAGGAGATTCTGTCATTATGAGTAACACTTATCCAAGAGTGACCAAATACTATGCTTCAAAGGCTGGGCCAAAGGGACAGACCAGAGTACTGCTATCATATTGTCCTCCCAGTTACATGTCAGTATCTTTTTGACATGTAATGTAAGCTGTCTGGTAACTTTGAGGTATCACTGAGGTGGATTGGATTCACCAAGTTACCAGTACTGGGTGATTTTAATCTTCCTTCTCTGGGATCGAAGGCAACTCAGATACTCATGCCTATCATGAGAACCATGGGTTTATCCCAGATCATCATTAGCCTGACTCACATTGCTGGCTGCACATGAAATTTGGCATTTACCTTGGAGCAGTCTAAATGTGATTTGATTCCAGAGGGCATTTTTATTATGGACAAAAAACTTTCTCTGAAGAATAAGGTTAACTGAAGCTACCAATCTTCTCTCATTACCACCACTACCCCTGATCTCAAATGTTTGGATTTCTGAGGAGCTTTGAAAAATGAAAAGAGTAAAGAGATGCTTGGAATGATATTGTTAAAAAACAAGAAATATGACCTGACATGGGTATAAAATCAAGCTTTCATTGTGACAATAAAGATGGTGAAACAGAATTATTTGCCCTTACTGCATCTGTGGAATGTTGGCCAGCGGCACTATTTATGGTCTCTCATTCTCTGTTGGAGAAGGATGGGACAGAAGAACCCATAGTACATATTGTGATAATCTGGCTGAATTTTGTAAACTGCTTCAAGTCACTTAAGTGATATGGATGGAATTTGAATATATAAATTTGATAAAGACATGCAGCAATTGAAACCTTGTTGGAGGGAATTTGACAAGACAGAGAAGATACTTTGTGAAATTACTTGAGAGGATTTTAAGCCTGTGAATCTCAAGGAAATCTACAGAATTCTCAATGTGTTCAGTTCTGCTCCGGGTAGATTGGATGCTTGCCCCATCTGGCTGGTGAAAGCAAGACAATATTGGGAGCTGGATCTCAGCAATAGTTAATACTTATTTGAGAGAGGATAAGGTCCCAACTCCAACTGCCCATCCCCTGCTGGTTGGGGAAAATTGTTGAGAAAATGGTTAGACTGCCATAAAAGAGCTCTAAAAGAAATGGAGGGCTTGGGATTCATGATGGTCTGGCTTCAGACTTAAGTATGGAACAGAAATTATACTGGCTGGTCTCATGGGTGACCTGTGAAGGAATTTGGGTGGAGGATGTGCAGCCATTCTTGCCTTCCAAATCTGTCAATTGCTTTCAGTACTGTTAATTATAATATCCTTCTGAGCTACCTGAGGGTTGGGATTAGGGGTACTGTGTTAAGGTGATTCTATTCCTACCTGAGTTGACAGTTTCAGTTGGTGGTGGCAGAAGGGGAGAGGTTGAATGCTTCAACCATAATGAAGAAGTGCTCCAGGCTTTAGTCTTTTCTCCTTTTCTGTTTAAAACCTATGTAGTATTGATGGGAGAGACCACCTGCCAGTTTAGTGTAAGGTATCATGAATATGCTAATGATAGTCAATTGTACATCTCCATCTGTCCTAGCCCTGGAAGATATCAAAATTAGAATGGGGAAAAACAGGGTAAGACTCAGCCCAAAGAAAATGGAGTGCTGTTAATTCCAAAATCTTCTGATTCTAAGACTGTATCATCTTTGACTCTTGATGGGGTTGTACCCCTCCAGAAAGACCACATTCATGACCTAGGATGGAAGCCAAGGCAGAAGACACTTGATCACTTTGGTTGGCATGCCAATTCTGTCTTTACTTTAGGGTAGGATGCTCAGAGTATGGTCACTCATTTTCTGATTAGCATAGTTTACAGTATATGGGGCTACCTTGAAGACCACATGGAACCTTTAGTTAGCCTAGAATGCAGCAGCTTGTGTACTCACTGGTCAGTCTCAGTGCAGCCATGTTACCTTGCTCTTGCAAAAGCTGCAATAGCTGCCAGTGTGCTTCTGAATGCAAAGTGTCAGTTGCTAGCTTTAAAGTACTATAGTATTTGGTTTGGAACTTAGGTGTAGCTTGGCCCTGAGATGAGGAAGATCCCCACCCCAAAGCCTTCTTGAACTACAAACTCGATTAATATAAAATCTAGGGCACTGGAACTATTTTTGCTTTGTCATTAAAAGCAAGATGAAGTATTAGCTTAATACTAAAAAAATGAAATAGCAGTACAGTATTTGTTTTCCTAAATTGCTTTCTGACTCTAGAAAGACCTGATTTTGTTTTAAATAAATGACAGTTACAACTGTTTATTCTGTTAGTTATATATGTATGTTTCACAGGAAAGGTGCACTCTTGATATCTCTGAAACTTGTGCTAAATTAATAAAAAGAAACAGCCTAATCCATTTCAACCAATGAAAATAACAACCCATTTAAGTCAGATTTAGTTGAGATTTCAACGTATTATTATTATCCAAATAGTCTGAAGTGAATTTTCTTAATAGTTAATGTCATCTTATATAGCGTAGTGGTTATGATTTTGTGACCCTGTTAAATTATCTTGCTCAGAGCTATGAAACATTTTCTGTCAGACCAACAAATTGCACATTTGGAACAAATGTTGCCAAGAAGTATGGTTATGAACAAAAGCTTGATATGTCTGAATCTACAGAATATTTTTAGCACAGAAAGTACAACAAGTGCAGTAAAAAGATTTATTTGCAACTTCAGGAGACAGGATTAAAGCATCATGTTTTGTCACATATTTTATCAAGATATATTGCTGTAGTTATATCCCAATATTCTGAATTTCTGTCAAACAAACTGTTGGCTTAAGTGGGAATGTTTATATTTATGATTCTTTGGAACAATAAGCAAAATAATTTTAACTTTAAAAGTAAAATAATCTATTGTAGAACCTTTGTTTCCAACTCAATATTTTGCTTGCACTTTATTCTGAACTTTATTCTGCATTATTTCCTCACTTGACCACATACTATTGAATTTCATCTCCTGACCAGATGATGGTCCTGGGACAAGCTTCCCTAAAATCCATCTTTCATTAAAACCAGTTAGATCCAGCAGCTGACATCAGGAGATTTCTGTTTACAGGGTTTTTTCCGTTTTCTTTGTATCTGAAATGAAGGCCTTCTCTTTGCCTTTCCAGCTTTTAAGAATGAAGGTTATTGGCAGGGCCACCCACATATAAGTTTTTCAATAACCTACACTAAGCTGAATAAAGAATCAAGTATTCATTCTTTAAGCTTGAATGAAAACTATGGTTGGCCCTTAGGAAGAGGATAACCTGGATGAGGGGGTGATGGAATTTCTAGCACTTTAGGGAAAAATAGAGGGACCCTAAGAACTTATTACTGCACCTTTAAAAGCAGGAGCTTAATAAGGTTTTTTATGCATGTTGTTTTTAATTTTATTCTGCTTATTTCTGTTATTTTCATTTCATTTTTATGGCCATCATTCCTTTCCTTCATTTTCTCTTACATGCATACAGTACCCTTAACCAAATGTATTTAACATAATACATTTAAAAAATTGTCACATAAAATTCTCCACTCAACCAACAAAAATAATTAATGGATTCTCAGTGTATATCCAGAAAGAAATGAACAAAAACTTGACAAGAGCCATCACTGCTGTGTTAGGAAAGAGAGAGTGCATTTAAATGAGAGCACTATGCCGGAAATGCACCAGCATGAGGCTGCATATCTAACATTTTATGGAACTGGAAGGAAATCTCTGATTAAAGCTCATTCCAAGTGACTGAATGATTGTGGGAAGTGCAAGTGTGGGCAGTTGTCAGATTAATTCTTTTGATGATTAAATTCTTCTGTAGTCATGTTTGAAGTCTCTTCATTCTGAGTATAATGCAGTAGTTACCAAGGTGACTTTTGCTGACTTTCAACTATTTCTTCCTTCATTTTCCATTCTTACTACCAGCCTGAATTGGTTTCTATCTCTTGTGAATTGAGATGAACAACAATACTGTGAGCCATAGTGCTGTTAGCTGCAGCTGCATTCAACTTCTGATCTGGATTGAGTAGCAGAGTTGGCCACAGCTTATTATCTGCAGGAAAACCACATCTCTACTACTACTAAGAAAATGTAGAAGTCATAGTCACATGACCAAATCTGCAACCATCTTTTATCTTCTTGTACTTTTAGAGAAAGATGGTTATAAACCATGTCATTTGAAGGGAGTCAATATCAATTCTCCAGGAAAAATTTCAACAACTGCTTGATACAAAGTTTAACCACCCTACACTTTTTTTAATGAGCAAAATTTTGCAAGCCAGAATTGGAATCTGAGAGATTAAACTTCAATAATAGCTTATAGTTAAGTTATTGAAAAATTAAGATTTGCATAACAGGTATGGAATAAGAAATTAAAGCTTGCTAATGTAATGACAAACTAGCATAGAGTATCCTTCTTAAGTACTATTTTTTTGAGATCTACTATTTGGATATCTAATCCAAAGTCAGAGAAGTAAACTTTGCACAAGCACAGACAGTGTTCTAATGTTTGCCTGTTACTTAAAAGTTTTAAAAAATTAAATTAAAAATAAATTACAATTACTTAAATTAAGAGTCTGTATGATTTACAGACAATAATATTTTCATTCTTAAGAAGACTCATATACCAAAGATCAGTGCTGACTGGATAACACTGAAAAATGGTATCATATTTGCAATGCCGCACTGGCATTTAAATATTTCCTTTGTTGTATACACTTCACTGGAAGGTAAAATAAATGTTTGAAACAGTATAATTGATTTGCTTATTTTATTGAATTTTATGACCCACCATTCTGTTAAGTAAGTACTTAAGGTAAATAACAAAATGTTTAAAAATCCAAAAAGTTGAAAAGTAAAAAAAATGATTAACAAAAATTGATTAACAAAAGCCTGAGAAGATACATTCTTTTTTATAGATTTTCTATATCTAAACAATTTACAGTGGGTGCTAAAAGCATTCCATGGACTTGGAGCAATACAGAAGGTTTCTCCTGAATTCTAGATTAAGGAAGCTTCTGACAGCAGCATCTTCAGAAAGAGCTCTCTTAGGAATCTTAATGCCTAAAAAGTTCATAACAAAAAGGAAGTACCCCTGGTCACCAATAATGTGCTGCCCTACCTTCTCTTCACATTTTTCTGTAAACTCAAAAACTTTGCCTATAGACTAATACACAGAGTTAATGGAACTCTGGACAAACACCTTGGATAAACATTTTTATGGGCACTATTTCTAATTCCTGAGTTAATGAGAAGAAAAAAACTAACTCATAGGCAATAATAGCCCTCTTAATATAGTTTGTAGGATTTAGAGCCACACACAGTGCAATATAAATTTTTCAGATGGTGATCCTCTATTATCAGTTTAACATTTCTAAACTTATACTGCTACTAAGCTTTGCCAAATTATAGTCTCATTCAGCATTACATCTGTAGCCACTTCAGATGTAATGTTTCTGTTCATATACTTAAAAACAGTGAAAACACATAACTATCCACAAACTGAATCTCCTGTCCAGAACACTGGAATAGAACAATACTTGATGGGTTTGCTATAGTTACCTACTCATTAAGAAAGATTTCATACTTGTGCTTGCCCTGAATGCAGAGGAGCAGAAGAAATGGATCCTCATAATCATATGCTCCAAGCTATTTCTCTATCATCTGGAACTAGATAATCTTGAAAAAAAACAGGTTATAATTTGTTTATTTTTACGACAGAAGATTAATAACTAAAGTTAGGGATATAAAGTTAGAGAAGAGATATAAAATGCTTAAGCAGCATACCCTTCTTTCTAAAATAACTTCTACTCTATACAGTTCCAGACTGCCTGCCACCTTCTCCAAGGAGAATAATCTATACCTATTAGCCCAGCCATCATGTTCCTCACAGCACAGGTTTAATCTACAAATGTCACTTCTTAACACACAGTTCCTACAGGTCTAATATTTACAGGAGGGAGGGAAGATTGCCAGAGTTTTTAAAATATATTTTCTAGTTCTATCAACCTAGACATTCTTTTAAATGTGCCAATACTTCATTTTTGTTTCATAAGATTTGGCTGCAATCTTTTGAAATGTTGATTAAAAATAATGTGCAGAATCCAGTAAGTGCTAATAAGTCAAAAAGCCAACTCAGAGTACAGACTTGGAAAATTCTATTTGCTAACAGTACATATTTTAAGATCTTATTAGAAACAACTAGGCCAACTTATGAACAATAGTATGCTGTTATTTGTATTCTACAGAGGGAAAGGGAACATTGAAACTGAGACATAAAAGGTGAAACATAAATCCTATATTTTTCTTTAGATATATATTCCATTTTATACCTGATGTACACAAAAGACCAAGTAAGGATGACCAAATGTACTTACTTCCTGTGTATTCCATATTCCTAGCAGTATGTAAATTAGTTACATACAAGTTCTACCTCATCCATTGATATCTGGCATATACAGTAGTGCCTCACAAGACGAGTAACTCGCAGGGCGAGAAACTCGCAGGACGAGCAAAAAATTTAATCAAAAAATATTCCG
>JANHZU010007548.1:16411-29499 GCA_032468055.1 Acrochordus granulatus | reverse complement strand
AAGTCCCTTCAGTAAATACACGGTTACTAAGGAAAAAGAGAGGGAGGCTGTTAACAGGAGACACTAGCATCAGGCTAAGAGAAATTTTTGTATATCCTTGGCTGATTTGATATAACTGCAGTTAACTCAGGGCAAGATCTATATGTTTGTGCATATGGGTGCATGTGCATGAATATATCTGCAGACAAAAGCTGGCTCAGTTTTGTTTTTCTTTTATTGACCTTCCTTCCTAGGTTGATCACTTTACATATTCAGGAAAAGACCCATAAAACACCAAAAACATATGGAGAAAGACTGTACCTGTAACCCCCACAGCTCCCTCAAACAGCCTCCAAAATTAATCAGCACAAAATGTAAAAGTTCAGTAGTACAATTTTAAATATTTTTTTGCAATCAAAAATATGAACAACTTTGGAATAATATCTCCATTGAGGTGAGATTGGCCCTGACCGTACTGTCCTAAAACTTGGTTTTGCTATCAGGCTTGGTGTTCTCATGGGAAATGGAGCCTGCAAAATGACTGTATTGTGTATAAGAATTTGATTGTAGTTTCCCATGTTTTCTATTTATAGCTTTTAATTATTTTAAATTAAAATTGTTTTAATGGCTATAAATAAATTATAAATTAAATAAATATAAATCAGAAAGTCTGATAAGCTTCCCCAGGGCATAAAGCATCTCTTTCCTTTCAACCTCCTTCCCCACAATGAAAAAGGATCAAATTCACCATCACCCTATCCAGAGACTTTTCTATATCATCACACTTCCTGTGTGCATCAGTCTGACTTTAATGAAAATTAAAAATAATAAAAATGTGGTCCCTAGCCAAAAAAACCCAAATCACGTGTCCCCGCTTTAATGTGTTTCTCAGTGTGTCACCAACAACTGTGTTCACCAAATCTTTACCCATATGAGCACATTTTAAAACAGCTCATTTCACAGCAGCTAGATTTGTAATATATACAGCATATACGTGTGCGTGTGTAACCAACCATTGATCTCAGAAATCTAATTCTCCACATGTGCAATCATCCCAAGAAAGCATTAGTATCTCAAGAAGTATAAATAACTTAACATACATCCCAGAATTAAAATCTTAAGAGTTCTTGCTTCACTTCTATGACATGTCTATATCAAATATTTTATCATAGCAGGCCTAGCTCATTGGGTATACTTAGGCCAAGCCTCCAGTGCCACAGCAATACAACAATACCTAGCTATGAAGAAACAGAGCAGGTAGATCCAGTCAGGTCCAGCAAGGAGCATAATTACACTGAGCAACAGCTTCAGGAAGAAAAGGCCTCGCACCACAGCATATACACCCCATCTCCGGCAGAGAGAGAGGAAGTAAAGATTGTTGAGGTGAGGAGCCACATAAGAAACACCTGAGACAAATACAAAGTGAATCAATAAAGAAGAGTCAGAGCTTAATGGCACAGTTGCTACTTTATGCAGAGAAGATTCCAGACAGAATTTTTCAGCATCTAGAAGTAGGGTAGGAAGAGAGATCTGCCTAAAATCCTAAGGTCAATGCCAAACTGGACATGTTTTTTTCTTGGTAATGTTCTTCTTTGCAACTATTTACCTACCAAGAAAGGAAGATACTGTATATACTTTCTGAATAAACCAGCCAAAAATTACTTCGGGGACCTTTTATCTTTAGAACCCAAGGCATATAATGGACCTAATTACACTGCATTAAATATAATTTTTATCCAGGCAGATTAGGTACAAATCTTACAACCAATCATGTCCCTCCTTTTACAGTAACTGCATTACTCAATTTGTAGCATTTAAAGGAGAAGCTAAGGTTAAATTGTTAGATTTATTATTCCTTTGGCAGAATTCAATATTTTTAATCAAATCTTTGTCTAAGAATATATATTTTAAGTTTTTTATCTTCCTTTGTATCTCTGTATCATAAGGATCAATGAAGCCCATTGACTAAGCTGGCTCCTTTGAAAACTGCCATTCTGCTCTTTGGGAACTTTTATCTACTTTGTTATCGATGATAGGCAGCTTGCTTTATAATACAGTTTAAAATTTGGAAAAGTGAGGCCACCTCTCTCTTTGGAATCTTGTAGGATTTTCTGACTCTAGATTTTTCTGCACTCCATATTAAGTTATTGAGAGTTTCTTGCCATTTTTGTACAGCTCTCTTTGAAATTCTATTTGAAATAAACAGTTTATATTGGATACTACATTCATTTTGATAAGTGCAATAGATCCCATCCAGATTAACTTTAAATTCCTCCATCTTTTAAGGTCTCTTTAATTTCTTGCCATAATTTAAGATACTTATTTGATATATTTGTTGATTGTTTCCTGTACAGAAAAAGCAAAATTTCCTATACAGGAAACAAGTCTCCAAAAGTCCAGCAAGTTTGCATTAAGAGAGTTCCAAATCCAAAACAGCAGGCATATGAGGACTCAAGCAAAGTCCGAGGGTCCAAATGTTGTAGAAGGCCCAGACAATCAAAGTCATGAGGTTTCAACTCAAGAGTCAAGGTACATAGAGTCTGGAGAAACAAACAATTGTTGCCAATGGAGAGACTTGGGCCCGCTGCTCTCTTAAACAGAATCAGCTCTGTGTTGCTCATTTGGAAAGGTGAGGCTTCTTTTTTGCAAGGAACTTGCAGAGTTCTCCTCTCCAGATAGCAAGCTCTTGCACTGGGAAAGGATAGTAGCTTAGACTCCTTATCTTCAGAGACCGGCAGCAGCTGTGTCTCCAGGTTACCAGGTGGTGCAGCTCCTCAGACTGCAGTTTTGTCTAACAACACTGGAACTGGCTCTCATTGTCAGTAAACTGGCCATGACAGGAAATGTGCAGAGAGCACTCCATTACCATAATCTTCACTTTTTACCATTGATATATGCTTTTAATTCAGATTTGGAACTATTCTCCAGGGCTCATTTTATTCAATAATGCCAGGAATTGCCACTGCAAATTGTCAAAAGCTTTTTCTGCAGCCAAAAAGGTTAATGTAGCTTTCTACCTTTTTTCTTTATATGTTCTATTATATTGATTATAAACCTACTTATTGTCCCTTCTATTTCTCTTTGGGGTAAAACCTGTTTGGTTAATATGTACTGTATAATACCAGAAACACATTTCACAGAAACATGGAATGTAAAGGTTGGAAGTGATGTGAAAGATCCCCTAATCCAACCCTGCTGTGCAGGAATTCATTACTGAAGCATTTGAAATTAAATATTAAATTTTCTGTTCACTTAAAATCCATCCAAATCTATAGGACCTTTTGGTAGATTCTGTGAATATGATAAGATTTCTTCCATAGCCAAGGAAATTGTACCACGCATAGCAGTTGTTCTGAATATTCATTCTGATTTTCTTAACCAAAATACATTTCAGTACTCTGCAGAATAAGTCATGTTTGTTCTCATTATTACATCATAGATGATATTAACTATCTAGATTACATTATTTCAAGTTTTCTGTAAACCAAAGAGCCTTCCAGATAGACGTAAGTAAACATTCCTGCTAGGCTATGTCTTTGATAGTACTGACATTTCTAAGAACATTTTTTTGTTTTAAAATGAAATAAGAAATATTTATGATCAGTAGTACGGTTTGAGGATATTTTTGCTTTCAAATTTAGAAGTCCAAACTTACACTAAATAAAGCACATCCTAATGATTTTATATCCTGTCTTCATTCTGTACTAAAAATAATGTACTAAATGAAATTTTAAAAAATATAATGAACTCTATTTTTTTAACTAGAGTTCACACAAAAGGTAATTTTTTCCCTTTTCAGTCAAATCCAACTCTAAAGGGCAGTGCTCATCTCCATTTCATAGCCGAAGAGCTGGCGTTGGTCCGAAGATGCTTCTGTGGTCATGTGGCTGCCATGACACAAAACGCTGTTAGCTTCCCACTGAAGGTGGTACCTATTTATCTGCTTGCATTTTTACATGCTTTTGAACTGCTAGGTTGGCAGGAGCTGAAGCAAATAATAGAAGCTCACTCCATGACATGGTGCCTAGGTCTCAAACTCGGGCTGCTGACCTTCTGGCCGACAAGCCCAGTATCTTAACCACTAGGTCATCCCACTCCATAACACATATCCAATATGAATGACAGGGATTCTAGACATATTAATTCAAAAATCTGGAATAAATCAACCTGTCCAACTCTTGAACATTGGCTTCCATATGGATCTGACTATACTGATATGACAAAGTGATAGTAGGCATTTTTGTATCACTTGTTTAAGAAAGAGAGAGACAGAAATCACTAAACAACTTATCTGCTACAATAAGCTGATATTCAGTAGACTGTTGGACAAAAAAAACATTAATAGGAATACAGGGAAATGTAATGACTGACTTCACCCTGAGCAGGAGCATTCCACAATGCTATAATCTTATTACTTATTGTTTTATAGGGCTCCTTTACAGATCTAACTGTTCTACAGCAGCGTGATGGCTGAGCAGTTAAGACACTGGGCTTGTCGGCCAGAAGATCATCAGCTCAAGTTCAAGACCAAGTGCAGCTGCAGAATAAGGTGAGTTCCCATTACTTGCTTCAGCTCCTGCCAACTTAGCAGTTCAAAGGCATGTAAAAATGCAAACAGATAAATAGGTACCACCTTTGATAGGAAAGATAACAGGGTTCTGTGTGACTTGGCATATAGACATACTGGCCACATGACCACAGAAGCATTTTCAGACAAATGCTGGCTCTCTCAGCTGTGAATTGGAGATGAGCACTATCCCCTAAAGTCGGCCACGACTGGCAGGGGGAACCTTTACCTTTTTATTTGTTTTGTTCCAGCCTAATACATCTAGAATAGGCATGTCCAACACATGGCTCTTGATAGCTAGTAACGTGGCCCAACAACATAAAAAATGTTAAAAAATAAAGTTTGTTATTTATACACTGTATATTGCATTACATATACATTAACTATATTATATATTTTAAATGCAGCCCATAACAATTCCTCTTCATTCAATACAGCCCAAGCAAGTCAAAAGATTGATCTACAGCACAATTTCTGGAAAACAAGAATCTATGGTTGAGGAGTGCCTTCTATTCTTCCCACCTTGGACGTACCTAGAAGGAATGATCCCACTGAAAAGGAGATGTGATCAGACAGCAAATGCTCCAAGAACAGTGGGAAGAAGTTGCTGTTAAAGTGGCAGTGAAAAACCTGTAAAACATATTTATAAGACCTCTAAAAAGGGCAATTAAGAGAATGAATTATATACTGTTGCATCCAATACAATACCTGACTCACATATATTCTATTTTGTATCCAAGCTAAAGGATAAATATTCAAGCCAGTGCAGCAGATCTGTATCAGATCATAAAGAATCAAATCTGTTCCAGAGAATGATGGAACCAATCATGTAAAAAATGAATTTGAAAGGAATAACTATTGCACAATCATATCAAAATGATCTCTTTGAAGCGAATAACTATTAAATATGGAGGCAGGAAAATTTGAAATATTCTCACATCAGCCTCTGTCTTGACATCATGGTATCAAAATTATTCTAAAAAGGTTGTGCTTTAATATTTTCAAAATGCAGATACTGCTGACTTCATAATAAAACAATTATTTATACCACATTATACATTACTCTGGTTGTACATTACTTTTGCTAACATGCAAATAAACCACAAAGTCTGCACTGCCAATTAAGACTAAACTGTATCAGCATCTGCAGATGTTAAGAACAGTGGTTCTACTTATAACAGGAATGCTATGTTTAAAGACAGAATGGCCTCACATCTTTTCCTTCTGTAATACGAAATTACACTCATGAAAAATGCAGAAAAGGAATCTTTGTTCCACTGCACACCATAAACTTTTAAGATTAACTTAAATTTTCTTCCCCAAAGGGAAGGCATTGCTTTATACTGGATGAAAAAAGCACAATATTTTGAGTTCTTAGGAATGTTCTTATGCCACCATACAAATTATTTTCTCTGAGAAACAGAAAACCAAAAAGTGTATCATAAATTTTCCCAAAACTTCCCAATGACATGTTAAATACAGCTGAGAGAAGACTGGTTAGGCTGTTTCGTCAGATTCATTCTGAAATATTTCAGATCAACACCATTTCCAAATTCCAACTTTCCCAATGCATCACTTTCTAGATGTGTTGAACTACAGTTCCTAGAATTCTTAGCCAATATGCTCCTCAGTCAGGCTGGCTGAAAATTCTGGGAGTTGTAATTCAAAACATATACTGAATATAGTTGACAGAGAACATCACCAGATATTTATGAAATTATGCATAAGGTCATCAGTCTCTATCAACATGCTAACTAGGCTTTTATCTAGCATCAGTACTGTTTTGTTACAGAGAAACTATATAATTCCTACCTGCATTAAATTCATAGAGACAAACCACAGAAAATTGTGATGTCTGGAGAGCTGTTTGAGGTACTCAGCCAACGTGATTCTTTTACCTTGATTTCTAGAAGGATGATCAATATATAATCTGGGGAAACAAATTACCAGTTTTTAAAGACAGCCAATATAATGAAGTTAGATCCTTACCTTTCTGAGCAGTTTGTCTCTTGGTTAGATAGAGAAGATAAAGTTCCAAAACGATTATATCAGAAAAATAGGATACAAATGAATAATATTCTGTTTTGTCCCTTAAATATTATGGGATATATTTATCCAGTCACCAAAGCAAAAGCAACATAGAATACAATTTGTTAAAAAAAGAATTTCAGTAAGCCTTTCAAAGAGAATTTTGTTACAGAAGGCAAGCTTCATCTGTGTCAAACATGCTCAAGAATTGAGCTTGAGGCCTACAATTGATCTTGAGGCCTACAACTGGGCTTGAGGCCTATTAATTTAGCAGATAGAGGTATCGGCCTTCATTCTTCTGTATCTCTCAACATTAAAGCTAGAAAGTTCATGGGAAAGGACAGAGGACATGAGGAAAGACAGACAATTATCATCAACTATACTCAATCAGAAGAGGAGAACTTAGTGTCTGTCAAATATTTTGAGCCTCAAGTGCACAATCGTTCGTCTTGGGTCATGATAGTTTGACACAATGATTAAAAAACGAAGAGTTCATACCTTAAGCACAAAGCCAACTGGGTAACTTTGGGCCAGTCACTCTGTTTCAGACCTAGGAAGGAGGCAATGGCAAAGCATTTCTGAAACACTTGCCAAAATTTTCTAAGAAAATTGCAGGAACTAGTCCAGGCAGTGGCCAGAAATTAACACTGACTTGAAGGGGGCGGGGAAGAGGAAGACACTGTTCTAAAACAATTTCATATACCTCCAAAAGATTAGAATTACTGGATATTAGCCAAATGCCTTTCAGAATTCCAATCAAATAAACTTAAGCAATTGCTACGAAGGCCAGTTCTTAGCATTACATATTTTCTTTGACCAGCAGGAAACAAGTAAACAGGCTTGTTCCGCCCAAACCTTATAGCCTTTTACATATATGGATTAAAAGTATCCAGCGTTCAGAGAAGTAAGTGCCAAATCCAGTCACAACAAATTCATACAGAAGTGCTGAAACTGTATTCTTATATAGTTGAGTATTTAAATTTTCCACTGCAGTTGCAAAGCATGTCTTCCTTGGTTTCCCACCAACCATGGATCAGGAAGCTCAGTCTAAAAGAACATCCACTCTTTCCAATTCCATCTCCTTAAAATTTGAAAAGTCTTTGTCACTTCTTTCAAAGGAGTAAAACAACACTTGGGAAAAATGATAACTATTTACCCACAATATTTTGAATACACTGGGGAAATTATTTAAAAGGAGAAAAGATATTATACAACCCAACACTACTCACTCTTTTAATGCTTCATTTTCATCCCATTTCATGTATCCATCTGTCTGAAGCCACTGCCTCAGTAGCCATGTGGCCAAGATAAACCCAAGTGCTGAGCAGAAAGCCAGAGCCACACAGAATACTCTGAAGGAGAAGAAGTCCTCTTTGTTCCACACAGCATAGGACATAAAAACTGAGAGGGAACCAATGGCACTAAAGAGTGAAGAGTAGAAATTGAGGTCTGTCCTATCCTTTGCAGACACAGCAAGATCAGCAAGCAAAGCGTTCTGATTTAGATCCACCACCGTAAGGAAGCTGTCATACAGGCAGAGACAGATAAGGAACTGTAAACCCGGGTGAGCCCAGGCAATCCAAAAAGCCAGAAAGGACACAGCAAATAATGGACCATTGTGGCTTAAAGCTTTCAGTCTCTTCAAGACAACTTCTGGAGTGGAGATTGCTACTCCAGACCTAAAAAGAAAAAAATATAGTCTATCAAAACTGCTTGAGATTCATTCCATTATTTTAAATTAGACATTACCATTTGCCAAATAATAAGCTAATGTTGTCTCAAGCATGGATTCAAGGTTTCTTCCCTGACATTCCACTTTTTCTAGAAAACTGTTGTCAAAGGTTGGCACGCAAGTAGAAAATAATTTTCCAATATCAAACTTCTCATTAAACAATTAGAGTCCTTTATCCAAATTCAGAGAAAAGAAACATTTTGACATTGTCTAAAAGATTGACCCAAGTCCACAGAACCACAGTCTGATCTGAAATAGGAAGTTATGCTTGATTACTTCACAATCTGTTAATTACAGAGAAATTAAAAACAAACAACATGCCTCTTAAGAGGAAAAATATGAGACATTTCTTTGGAGCAGAAATAATCTACATAGTTCTCTTTTTCTGTGGAGCTTCTGTTTAAGTAGTTTCTGAGTAAGGAATCTGAATGTCTAGAAGGCCAAGCTGCATTACTGTGACTGGTGTGAAATCTGATAAGTTTAATAAAACATATTTGTAATTATTACATTCTTTTAAACATGTACTATCAATGAGCTTCCCTCTATCTTCCTATGGTATTTACTCTTTGAAGTAGAACATAAATGAAATTCTGCTTACTGCTGGGTGCTAAGAAAAGCTCTGTCACTCAACCAACCAAACAGAGGATCGTTAAGGCTGTTCCAGATCAGAAAAATAGTCTAGGTGGAAAAAAAGAGTGAGAATTATTGCAGATGCTGAATATTTAACATAATCTATCATTTTACAAGTTAGCCAGAAGAACTGAAATACCTATATATACCTTTTTAAGGATTGCTTAAAAATACTCCAAGAGTGCCCATGCCAGATCCAAAGCACTTTTACTCACTTTGGATCTGAATACTGCATACCTCTAATATATATAAAAAGTTTTTTATGCTTATGCCAGATTCTTTTTGTGTTTATTAATTCTTTTTGTGTTTATTAATTAATGTAATTAGCAACTAATTACAGCTGCTATAAATACCCACCACTCATTTTAAACTTTACCCAGAATTATAGCAAGCAAGTTTTATATATAGCAAGTTTTTATATTTCACTGTCACTGAATCTGAGTTGGGCAGCAAATAAATGTTAATCCTACCTGTATATTTGCCACATGTTCACATGCAAACATATTTGCTAATGTATTTATTGGACTTTTTCTATAAGTACACCACAATAAGTTATAATTTTTTTAGTCCCTGGAATATCACATGCTACCACAAGAAAGGAAGGGTCTAATGATGATTTTCAGTTAAGAACTTACCTCCCCAATCCAAAAGGAAAGTTTATCAATTTTATAGATAGAGACAAAAGTGTCCACATAGTAGAGAAGAAACACATTATGCAAAATTGAAATAAAGAGAGATAGGGATCCATAGACTACTCCAACAGGGAAATTGAAGAGGCAAGATAATAGCCAGAAACCCATGTTGATTCATGTTCTGAACATCACTTCTAGTTCCAAAATGATATTTCTGTCCAGTATTTGCTGACTTGTTGGTGGGACCAAATTATCATTCTGTTGGACAGACAACAAGAAATTGGACAATTCATTGTATAGATTTGATACATTCCCTATTCCTCTTGCAAACTATTTAGAATGCAACAAGGAATCCAACTTCAGCCACTCTTGCTCTAGGGTTCAGAGAAAATGTATAATAGGATTTATACACTACAGTTATACAGCAGCAGATAAATTATACATTCCATGACAGCAGGTTTCAGACCAAACTGACTGCTCTCTAAGCTATATTGTACTTTGGACATTTATATGTTCCTTGTATTATAAGTCAAGTATACTTTTCTGCTGATACTTCTTCATAGTTCTTAACAGAACCAACCCCTTACTTAATTTAAAAGTAAACAAACTAGAATGTCCTAAACTTTACAGTACTTTAGATGACCAGTAATGGGGCTGGGGATGATGGAAGTCATACTCCAATCTTGAAGAAAGCTAAAGTGAATACTACTAATATGTACGAAGGGATGGCTGAATGCATAACTTTTTTAAAAACAGTGTGCTAATTTAATAACACATTATAGCCATCTTCTTATCTATGGTACTCTCCAGAGTCCTTGGGCTATAGTATTTTATTCATTCATTCAACTTATATGCCACCCATCTTACCAGTGACTGACTCAAGCAATAGTATCTTGAATTCCCAGTTTTTATGCAGGTTATGTTTACACAATATGTATACTTGTGGTTGAATCAAGGTTTACTCAATTTTCTGGGCTGACATAACACACTGTATTATTAACTAACCACACAGAATAAGTTCTTACAATATTAAGACTGAAATGTGGTTTCCTTCTGAGGTTCTCAACATGTTATTCCAATGCAGCTATGGACTAACTTCTTAGAAGCTTTTTCTCCCTTTTCTGTTAAGAAGAGCTGTGGGCTTATGTGCTGTTTACAGAATTACAATCCTCTTGAAAGTACAAATTATTTCCAAGACTCCTTTCAGAAGCATATGGCAAGCTTAAAGATCAGTTAAGATGAAATATGTGAACTACAATACCTGAAGTTCTTCAGCAGTTCACCTAGCAGATTGGTACACTCATTGCCTTAACCTGAAGGCATTAGCAGATAACATACTAAAATCAAAATACATTTTTTTCATTGAATTTCTTCTGAATTCGGAAGTAGGTTTGACCTTTTTCAACTAAATCTACATAATTTATTTCACTACAAACCTGAACAGAATTATAAGTTTAAACAATAAAAAATCCTATTTCAATAAACAGGAATCTAATGAAGTATATTGGAGAGAGAAAGAGAGGGAGTAAGAAAAATTTAAGACAGATTCTTAGAAGCATTTAAAATTAATATTTTCATATGCAAATTTGACCTTCAATAATAACCAACCATGAACACCACTATCCCATGAAGTATGTTAAGCTAAACTGAAACAAAGAAATGGTTTCTCATTTCTCAGCAATGTTATCTGATCTATTTCCTCTTAAGAGCAACTATAGTCAACACTTTTGACAATTACAATCAGAAGCATTTTCAGATTAAACTTTGAGTCAAGATGTTGCTTATTTAAGCCATAATTAGAAGCAAACCATAATATACTATGCATGCTCAAAAAGAAAACATTTTTAAGTTAACAAGAAAACCACACTAAGGTTCATGGACTTTGTACATTTTTTGAACACAGGAAAACATAAGAGTTTGTTGGATGGCATTAATGTTCAATGATTATCTGAACACATCTTTTTCCAGCGGAAGAAAATGCTGTGCCTGAGGAGAGTTACCTGTTTATTTTTGTCTACATTAACTTTATGACAAGGCAACCTTCTACAGCGTGGTATCCTGGCTGCAGAAAACTGAAGATACAGTCAAATACCAAGGACACCATTTTAGGCTGCAACTCATTTTAGGGTTGAAAAAGAGAAAAACAATGGCCAGAAAAACTGCCACCCCCACCCCACACCCGTTCAATTTTCTAAAAGTAACTACAACTGAAATCTTGAGGAAATGATACCAAGAACCATTCATTCGAGGCAGGAAATGAAAAAAGAAACCAGACACAGGCGGCTTTGGCACCAGGTGACTTGGGCTCTGCATATCCCAAGGGCTGCGCCTACAAAAGCTCAAAAAAATGGGATTGAAAGGCCCATGTTAAGTAAGCTGAGGATTTCGTGCACAAGCAGAGAACTAAGTGCCTCTGTCTGCCCTTCAACCGCGCCGTTTTCCACAGGAGTATAACAGGTAAGTGGTTCATTCTACAACTCACTATCATACAGCACGTGTGTATGTGTGCAATATAGTTTTGTTCTTGCGTACAGGGTTCTGTTGTCCGGATCAGCGTTTCTCAACTCGGGAAACTCTAAGGTATCCGGACTTCAGCTCCCCGTGTATGCTGGTTGGAGAATTCTAGGAGTCGGAGTCCACTCGTCTTAAAATTGCCCAGGTTGAGAAAATCCGGTCTCGATTTTTGCCCCGGACAATTACTTGGGAATGGAAACGGGAGTTCGGGGAGCATCCTGTAGCCCTGCCTTTCAGCGTGATACGACGGGCGTTAGGGAAGAAGCCGTCAAGAAGCCTAAAAGACACCTCAAAATGGGGGGCGGATAACCTAATTCGGGGCGTGAGCCTGCAAGCGCTGGGGGTCGAAAGCGGCGGCGAGCCAACTGCCCCCCGGGAAATAAGACGCTCTAGAGCGCCCGCAGAGAGCGAGCGCTCGAGAAGGAGCGACCGCGACCGAACGGCGGGGAACGAGCGCTCCACAGAGGAAGAAAGGCGGGAAAGCATCCAGGAGCTTTAAGAAAGACCACCAGAAACGAGGCGGGGGATCCCCCAGGGAAGTCCTGAGGAGTTTCGCCTACCCAGCCATCGCTAATCGAGCTCCACCGGCATCCACACCCCGAATTCATCCGCTCCCTTTTCAGTCTCGCGCAGCCGCACTTCACTCGCCCAGAGTTTCGAGTGACGTTCGTCGGACGGCCATTTTTAACCCTAAAAAAGAAGAATCTTTTAACAGCCATATTTGATGTGGGCGATAAAAAAAAAGCATCGTTCAGTACGATCAGTTCATGTGAAGAAAACTCTTGTTTTTTCTTGGAGCTGGAGAGATATTGCTAATTTTGCTGAGATGTTTTGCGTCCAGCTTGAGGATGTTTTCTTCTCGGTCTTGAATTTTTAAAGATCTTCTGTTTGTTATAATTCCATTTTTCTTGCCTCGTAAGCATTTCAACATTGCCAACATTCGCTGGATCATGGAAAAAGCGAGGGAATTCCAGAAAAACATCTACTTCTGCTTCATTGACTACAC
>JANHZU010007546.1:6041-32098 GCA_032468055.1 Acrochordus granulatus | reverse complement strand
AGCCTTTTGTTGCTGTCCATGGGGTTTTCTTGGCAGGGATACTGGTGTGGGTTGCCATTTCCTTCTCCAGTGGAGTCTAGCAATAGCTACCAATTATTTTCGGAATGTCTACAGGTAATCCTCAAGTTACAGCCATTCACTTAGTGACTATTCAACCTTACAACAGCACGAAAAACAGTGACTTATGACTGGGCCCCCACACTTATGGACCATGGTAACATCCCCATAATTACATCATCAAAATTATGCACAGGAGAAGGCAGCCTTCTTGAACCCTTCTCCCCTCCCAATTAATCCTAAATTAAACATCTACTTTCCACTTGTTACAAACCCCGTGCTACAATCCCAACTCGCTGATCAAGGATGTTCTTCCACAAAAATCTTTGCAGAGAGAGAGAGATGGGGGGTGAGCGGATCTCTCGCCCTTAGAAATCCCTTTTTTCAAGGCTTTTTCTTTCTGTACTTTTCTTCCGGGCTTACGTGACCACAGTTTGACTTAGCCCAGCACATGTGGGCTCACGGTTAGTAACTGTACTCAAGACCTAGTCATTGCAGGCAACCCTCACTTAACAACCCTAACTGGCACTGGAACTTCCATTGCTGAGTGAAGTGGTTGTTAAGAGAAACATCACATGACTGTGCCACTTAGTGGCAGCAGTTCTGGTAGTTCCCACTGCAGTCCTTTTGCGAGGACCATGCCGTTGTGAGGCGAGGATCTCACACTCCTCCTGCTCTGCCCTGCTCACCTCCAATTCACACAGCCTCACAAAGAGCCAGCAGCTGCCTTGGCCAAGGGCACCTCCCCAGTGGTGGGAGAAAGAAGACAGCAAGGGCCAGCTGGGGATGATGGGAGTTGTCGGGGGATGCAGCAGGACAGCCCAAAGGGCAGACGTGGTGGTGGGAGGTAGGCGGGTAGGGGAGTTGAAGTGGCCCTTAAGTCGTAACTGCCAAGCGCCTGCATTTTGATCACACGGACCGTGGAGTTGCTGCAATGTTTGTAACTTCGAGAAGGAGTCGTAACTACCATTCACTGAATGAATGGTTGTCAAGCAAGGATTATCGGCATGTTGGTCTTTCTTCAAATTGCTCTTTATACTATCCCTTCTTTAGTTCAAACGACCAAGTTTCAGCTGCAGCTGAATGTCAGGAGGCAGCGGGTGGAGGCTATAAGCAGCCCTTGACCAGCAACTACGATGCTGGCGCCGCGTCCTCAGCAATCAGATGTTTCACGTAAATAACAAACAATGGCTTGTGATGTCATAACGCAGCTTCCCCCCAGACATATTACCACAATGCAAGCACAAAAGGATCAGATTTGGCCTTGCGATGCTACAACGCACTTTTGGCAAGCTCGCTCCCCTTCTTTTGACCCCCCTACGTAGGTGCTATGCCCCATGGTCCTCCACGGACCATTGGTGTTCCATAGTCCAGTTTGAGAATGACTATAGATAGTCCTCAACTTATGACCATTTGTTCAGCAACCGTTCAAATTGACAACAGCACTGAAAAAACTGACTTGCGCTTGCGACCATAACAGCATCGCCACCATCATGTACCAAAATTTGGGCAGTTGGCAACCACACGTGTTTAGGACAGTTACAATATCATGTGATCGCCACTTGCAACCTTCCCAGCTGACTTCCAACTAGCAAAGCCAAATGTGGTTAACCACCATATGATTCACTTAACAACTGCAGTGATTCACTTATCAACCATCACAAAAAAAAGCTTATCAGGTGGAACTCATTGCAATGGCAATTCTGTTCCCTGTTGTGGTTGTAAGTCGAGGACTACCTGCAGTCTTAGAACCAGTCACTAGCATCGAGCCCCAAACCAATATTTCGCTGTTCTGATGTCACTGAAAATGTTTTGACCTCCCAACTGTCCTATCTGGAGATGAAATTTCAAATCAAACAATTCCAATACATTTGGATCCTTTTATCAGACTTCCTAGGAACAATAATATTAACCATCACCTCCACCTCCCCACCACACCAAGCTTGTCTTTGTGTTTTTTCTTGACGGGCAGGACTCTTCCACACCAAGTGTTCAGCTTTAGCAACATCCAGCCAATAATTTTATCTTCTGAAAATTTAAATTTTTCCTCGGATTTTTCCTGGACAATGGTGCTACTGAAGGGTGGTGTTTTGTTTCGTTTCGTTTCGTTTTGCAGGACCCCAATTTTCTATTTTTTTCCCTTTCATTAAGGAATGACCCTGAACACCAATGTGTGGTCCAGGGCTTTGTGAGCGATGTGAGTTACAACCCTCGTGATAATGGAGCTACTTTTTCTGCTACGACCCTCTAATCCGGAGAAGCTATATTCGAATAATTGGCTCAAAGAATTCCAGAAAGCCATCGCATAACTTAGGACTATCGTACATCACTCGGCGTCACTTCTCATGAGATGGGCGGCTGTATAAATGTGATAAATAAATCAATGAACAACGATCCCAAAGCGCACCACTTCTCGACCAGGGTTTCTCAACCTTGGCATCTTGAAGACATGTGGATTTCAACTCCCAGAATTCCCAGGTGGCTGGAGAATTCTGGGAGTTGAAGTCCACATGTCTTAACGTTGCCAAGGTTGAGAAACACTGCTACCCGCATTGCTTGCCACGCTGAGCAAGAAAATCAGAAATGGATGGCAAGAGTGTTCTCCGAGATGCAATTTAATTGTACATAATTTTCCACCTTAAAAACCCACCTGTGGCTCTCAACATGGAGCTCAACTTTAGTCCTAAATTTGACCTACCCAGCAGATTTAAGACAGATAGCAAAGAGTTGTCAACATTAAACAATAATTGCACATTTCTGGAAATTTTAAGGTACAGAGACCCAGATCTAAACTTTTAGCACCAACTGTAAAGATACATAAGAGCAATATGATTTAGATTGCATTTTTTTTGTACATGTGCTTCTACGTGAATCCAAGCAACTATTTAAAAAAAAACTGGGAATCATGCACATGAAGTACAAGAGCTTTGCTGACACCCCAGCGTTCAGATTCCCTCTTTCTCTCCCACCCTCTCTCAATATTGCACTTAGAAGCAAAAAGCAGCGGAGTTTTGGAGCAGAGAGAGAGCAACACCGGAGGCCACTGGAAGTTCAAAGCTTCCGTTTCCATCACAGAGGTTGATCTGGTGGTCCTCTCAGTCCTGGAAGGTGAACCTTCCCAACGTGGAGTGTTTCGCAGCCGCAAAAGCCCTGGGCTTATATCAGGGAAATGGGAGTTCTCCCAAAGCAGGCGGGGCCGTCAGTCCAAACTCTGACAAAATGGGAGGCAAATTGGAAAAGCTTTAGAACCATATTATAAATACAGCCATGGTAAAGAGAAAAGCTGAACAGGAGCAGGAAAAAGGCGGATCCGCGGTCGTCATCAAACCGTCTGGGCCCAGTCACTGGCGATGCGTCCGTACTGCGAAGGACCAAAAGGCACAGTCAGAGTTTGTTGCCTTGGGCTCCCAACAGAGTGAGCAGAAGCAGGGGAGCGAAGCAGAGTTGCTTCACACACACCCCCACATGCACACATTGTAACACAAATTACAAGCAGTGACATGGGGAAAGGGCAGGTTGGTCTAGTGGTTGAGGCTCTCGGCTACAAACCAGGAGACTGTCCTGCCTTAGCCGTGTGAAAGCCGGCTGGGTGACTTTGGGCCAATCTCTCTCGGTCCAAACCACCTCTCAGGCTGGTTTGTTGTGGGGAAAAAGTGGAAGGGGAAAGAGTATGATGCATGTTTGCCACTTCGGGTTATTTATAAACAGGAATAAAGACGGGATAACACTCTAATAAAGAAAGACACTGCCACTTTTTCAGTGCAAATCAGATTTGTTGTCAAGAACTTGGGTTATCGTTGTCGGTATAATTGTCCTTTCCCCCACTTTTTTATTCCTTGTTTTTTAAAGAATTTCGGCTGTCGTGAAGCTGAATTTTTGGGGGGAGGTCCTACTTTACTCTCTGCATGTTTTGGAACGTATTTCTAGAAACTGGGGAGGGAAAAAATGACAAACAACTATCCCACACGGGTAGTCCTCCACTTACGACCAATCAATGAGTGAGCATTCAAAGTTACCCCCCAAAGTTATTTAGGGCAGTTCCAAAGTTAGGATGGCTGCCCCCCCCTCCCCCCGGTCGCATGGCTGTGATTAAAGTTTCTGCCATCACAAAGCTATTCTGCCCTCTTGTGGCCAAATCCAGAAAGACAGGATAGGCAACCCTCTGCTTTCATCTCCAAGCTTCGCCCTGAAAATTAAAACGGATGTAGGACTCTGGACCAAATTAACATAGTTTATTGTTTGTGAATCTGCATATTGGGATGGGTAACCTAATTAAACTGGGGCACCCACTGTAATATTTTGACTTGGTATGGACTTAGGTAGGTAGGTTAGAATACTCATTCCAATACACAGCACAACATAAAATCTATTTTTCCCAAGAACACCCATCCTGTGAGGTTGCTTGGGATGAGAGGGGTTGACTGACCCAAAGTCTTCCAGTTAGCTTTGGTGCCTGAGAGTGAATTAAAACCTGGGTCTCCCTACTCCTAGTCTGATATTTCACTCACTACACCACACTGCTTGCAAAGAGAAAGCAGAGGATGACGTGAATTGAGTAAAGTACCACTATCCTCTGGTGGGATTGCCCTAGCCAGATGCTAGATAAGAGAACAGATGGTACATTCAAAGAATCTAGCATCCAGGACTGGAATTTCCTGGTTGTCTTCCATCTCCATACTAAATAATTCTGATCCTGCTGATTTTGTGAGCCCCCCAAAAGTCAACAACATAATACCATTTGCTACACACTTCCTTTTTATGCCATGCTAAGCGATGGCGCAAGCATTTAAAATGCTTGGCTTGCCTGTCACGACTGGCAGGGTAACCTTTTTTTTTAAGTGTAATGTCCCTGAAATAGCCCATCCAACATCTCTAAACTCAGCATTTAAAGGTTTGTTTTGGACTGAGGTTATAAGGAAAAATAGGCACCTTTTGCCTTGCCAAGGCTGCAATGCAACCAAATGTTGAAATCCGTACTTTTTCAAATGCAAACTAATGCAGAAAAATCACAGAATAAATTTAAAACTGGAAACGTGAAAAACCAAACAAAAACAACCTGTCAGATCTGTTAAGAGTTTTTTTGCCTCCCCTTGAGAATTTTACCTGAATATCTGTCAGCTCCTTCAGAAATCGTTTTGCAATCTCAGGTCCATTTTCCATTGTGGGGATATGATAATTCTGTTCCAAGAGAGACAGAAAGCCAGTGTGCATCAAGAAGAAGAAAATAAATATTGAGAATCCAGAAAAGTCACATTTGGGAGTGTCCATGACTCTCACCTTGCCCTGATAGAAAATTCGGTCCACAGGGCATACCACACAGGCTGTGCCCGAGCCAAATATTTCCTTCACCCTTTTCTCTTCCAAGCCTTTGATCAGGTCAGACATTGTGATTATTCTCTCTGAAACCTTGAATTCCCCCTAGATGAAAAAAGAGACGATGATATTTCAACCCTGCTGTCACCTGTTTTTAAAAATGCAACAGGATTGACTTCTGAATCATTTTCATCTATTTCGAGACCACTTCTTGGTTGCATTGCACAGATACTGCATGCAAAAAATCTCAGATCCCACATGCTGTGTTCTAAGAGAGCTGATAAAAATTGTCTAAAATCTTGGGGATTTGCTGCCAGTCAAGGAAGACAAGGGACCAGTGGCTCCTAGAGTCTCCTCATCTCACACTGCCAATTTTGGTGGCAAGAAGGTTGAAAATTCACAGTAAAGCTTCCTACCATGCTGAAAACATTTGAAAATTATCCCGTAAGACCAACAATCAATTTAACAAATTACTGTTATTCAACAATACAAGAAGATCAGAGAAAAAACTCCCATCCCACTGGAAGTGTCAACAGGGGAATGCATCTGTGACTACACAATCAAAGCCTTATCCCTTTCTGCATGCTAAAAGTGGGGGGCACTTCAGCAGCCACTATTTTGACTTGTTTGATGCACCCTCAGATATCTTTACATCCCACCCTTTGGCCACCCAGAAATAAAAGGAAAATCCCAGCCCTACACCCTTTGCAATATTGCCTATTATTAAGGTCCTAAGTCATTCCAACGAAACATGGAGTGTGACCATTTCTTTAACCTGGGATTTGACATCAACACCTGATTCTTAGCCAGCAAGTTGTTCTCTCCCATCCATCTCTCATTTCATTCTTGGGTTCAAGAATGAATGCTAAAAGGGAATATTACAAAAGAAGAAAGCACCAGTTTCAACAAGGGGCTTGCAATCTCCCACCCACACTGAGATCAGTGACAGAGGTACCACACTTTTGTGTACTGAACACTCACCCATTTGCAGGCCAAATCAAGAAGGCTCTGTCGGGTCACACCAGGCAAAATGATTCCATTAAGTGGAGGGGTGACCAGCTCCGTATCTGAAAAGTGGACATTACAGTTGTACATCTGCAAAGCTGAATACGTGTCACAGTGCAGAAACATTTCTGAAACCCCAACAAGAGAACTAACTGAGGGGAGGGAATTAAAAGAGAAAATTATGCCTGACAGAATCTTTGGAAAGCTGAATCGGATGTAGACTATTTGGACTTTATTTGTCCAACTAAATGGCGTAAAGCTGCCATGTACAGTATAAGCTCCACTGATTTCAATGTGTCAGTTCTACACATAACTAAATCTGGATCCAACCACTAGCCCCATTTAATTAGAAATAAGCAACCAAAAATGTACACATATTATTTTCATAAATGACAATGAGATAATATTTAATATACATTCTGTCAGATTTTCAAGAGGTTTAATTTGTTGGAACATGTAATATGTAATTCTTAATTTTCTTTTTCAATTATTTAAAATTACAGCACAAGTCATGCCAGCCATAAGGGCCACGGAAGTGTCTTTGGACAAACGCTGGCTCTTTGGCTAGGGAACAGAGATGAGCACTGCCCTCTTGAGTCAGACACAACTGGCAGGGGAAGATTTTACCTTTATCTTTTACATATAAATAAAGCAAGCATGATAGCAAGCATCTAAGGTTAAGGAATCCTATTTGACTAATATGCCCATTTTTTGATTAATCAGTTTTAAGCTGCCTAAATTTGCATCTGAGAAACAAAGAGGCCTAAAGGAAAAACTCATACATAC
Source organism: Acrochordus granulatus (assembly GCA_032468055.1). NCBI lineage: Eukaryota > Metazoa > Chordata > Lepidosauria > Squamata > Acrochordidae > Acrochordus > Acrochordus granulatus. Next base: position 24,937 of record JANHZU010007546.1, on the reverse strand, counting down.
AGTATTTTTCTTGAAACTTCTTGGTGACATTAATGCCATCTTAAAAAGTAATATCCCTTTCTCTATTGCACACAAAAAATAACATCACTTGCCACTTTTCGCTTTGAATAACTACTTGTATTGGATTCTAATTTAATAAGTTTTAAAACCCACAAATCCAGAGAATGCATGGCTTGGATTCCAAGCTTTTTTTAAAAAAATCACCAAAATAGCTCTTTCCCTTTTTTCTCCTTCCTGCAATGGTGTGTCTGCAGGAGAGTGGCAAGTGAAAAATACACATCACAACACAAACTTTGCCCCTTGTATGCAACAACAGAATGCAAATATGAAAGGACAGAGCTCTGGTGATGTACATTTTGGTATAACAACCATTTCATTATGTTGGCATAATGGTACAGATTGTCCTTGACTTGCAACCGGTGCTTAGCGACTGTTTGCAGTTATGAAGAACCCTGCCCAAGAGGTTCTCACAATCCAATTTCAAAGTTATGATGACCACCCCCTGTCGTCACGTAATCATATTTTGAATGCTTGGCAACCAGCTCACCTTTATGGCCATCTGTAGCATCCTGGGTCATATAACAGCCATTTTCAATGTTTTTTGCTGGTTTCTGGCATTTACTTCCAGTTTCTGGCAAAAGCCGCCTATTGGCTAAAATGGCTTAATGGCCACCGCATTCACTTAATGACCGCAGTGTTCACTTAGGAACCATGGCACTTGTTTAATGACTGCCACAAAAATGTAAAGCCAGGTTCAGTTACATCCTTAACAATCACAATGATGGTTTTAAATTAAGAACTACCTGGTAATTAGGAATGGACACCTATATCTGTGCACTACCCTGAAATAAATATATCCAGAAGATCTGGAGAAGATACTTTGAATGGAAAGCAAAGACAAGCTTTGTTAGGCAGGTGAAGGAAGTTCCTCATAGTAATTTATCTTAGGATCGAGGTACTGATTTTAATCAATATTCTGACTGATTCCACCCTGCAACAGAACTCCCCAGATGGACCAACCTGGCTCCACCATTACCGATCAACAATAAAATTCCTTACCTCCCTGTTGGTCCTTCCAGAACATGAAAATGTTCATGGTCCCAACTTCAGTGATTTGGTGGTCATCTCCATAGAGCCACAAAACCTGCTGGCAACCCAGTTTGGCAGCCTCTGTTTGCACGTATATGGTGGGGCCATAATTGCTAAGGGCGACACAAGAGCAGGGCAAGACTTTGATCAGATACAAAGGCATTGATCCACAAGTGAAAATGGATGCAAAGCCAGCCTGAAAGACTAAGAGGGAAGGAAGGAAGAAGCCACAGATGCAGGATAAAATACATCTCCAGGGCCTCTGTCTTGTTGAAAAGAGGCAGCCAACAAAGCTTCTCTAACTGCCCAGCTGAACACTCCTAAACTCTTCTCCTCCCCAGCCAAAGCCTGATGACTTTGATCCTGCATATTTGGAAAAAAAGACTGCTTCTTTAAGTGTTAAAACAGGGGTGGAATGCCTACAGCCTACTTGTGACAATCCTCACTTTTTTTCAATGGTACCCTAGGCCCTATAAGATTGAAATCTGTTGAGAAATCGGCCATTTTTCAGGAATGAAAATTTCCCTATTTGAAAAAAATAAACTAAAATATACAGAATATTATGTTTCTGCTAGGGTAAGGGAAACAACTCTATTTTAAGTAAGATGCCTATTCAATTTTGACCCCATCTTCTCCAATGTTATATCACAACTTCCTGCAATCCTCGGAGGCTTAAATGAAATTTAAAGAGAAAAAGTCTAACTCTTGACTTGAGGAAAATGTCCCATCCCTAAAAAATAGATTGGGCTAAAGTAGCCATGCTCTATCTGTATGCTGTCCAGTTAGAACTGTGGACTTCAAATCCACAGGTTGCCCCAAGCACTGCCAAGAATTCTAGGCGCTGAAGTTCACCCATCTGGGAAATCTCCAACTTAGGGAAGTCTACTGAGCCCAAAGCAGCTTCATTCAGAGACCTAAATTAAAACAGAAGTCCTAGACTTACCCGCCTACTTTGCAATTGCCAACGCCACCTATCCAGGCACGGACAAATTGGGGATCCGCCAGGAGAGAAACAGGACTGAAGCTGCCAGTGGTAAAATAAGGGCCCACGGGGCCCAAGATCACAAAGAGCAGTGCATGACTGGAAATGGCAACCCCCAAGGAAGGCTGCAGAGGGAAGAAGGTGAAAATGCTAGATGAGAGCTGGACAGGCAAACAAGATCAGAATCAGATTTATCAAGGGCAGCAACTGGCCAATCTGTTCTGGGCTGAGAAGCTAAGCAGAGTAAGGCCTGCTTAGTGCTTGAGTGTCAGACCAGGACTATCCATAGGCCAGACTGATAAGTTGAAAAGAAAATGTGGAAGACTGTAGTGGCAAACTATTTCCATGCTGTTGCCAAAAGAATTGCATGAATCTGACTTCAGTATCTCCAGAAACTGAGCCTGGCTGAAAGGAGATTCAACTTTTTTAACATTGTGGCTTTGTTTCCACAAGGCTCTTAACTGGATCAACTTACTACCATAACGGAGCCTGCCCATGTAATGGAGCCTGCCCATCATGGTTGTATGGACATCACTTTATGGACAGCTATAAAGTGGATCGGTCACATGACCGACCCATTTTTATGACTTTTGCGGCAGCCATTAAGCAAACGCTGAAGTCATAAATCTGCAGACACCACATTTGTTAAGCAAACCAGTGGTTTGCTATGGATGTGGTTTTGCCAAAAATCACTGTAAAACTCAGCCATGTTACCATCGGATGCTCAAACAGCCATAAATGTGTCCCAGTTGCCAGACATCTGAAGTTTGGTCACATGACCACAGAAGGGACCCCAGACCATTGGAATTTTGAATCTGGGTCATAAGTAGCCCCAGGTATGTGCATCAGAACTTCAAATGGTCACTAGGTGACTAACCATAAGTTGAGGATTACATGTAAAAATATAGAGCCATATTAATATATGCTTATCTTGCTTAGTTTTACTATGGCTAGTTTTTATGGCTTACAATGTGCACACCCAGCCCAATTGATTGGTATATTGAATACACGGTTAAAACCCATAAAAGGACTCATTTGGTAATGATTTTTCACCAGCTGTTCAGTGAATTAAACAAGTTAAGTCCCAGAGAAGGAAAGTGAGAAATAGAAACACAAGCCTGATGATATAATTTCTGAGTCTATCACATTGTTTTAATGAAATGAGGCTTTGCTAAACAAAAGGATCAGATTTTGGAAATTAGAAGGAACAGAAACAAGGAAAGGACAACATTTAGAAATGGAAATCTGTTTAAATAATTGTTAGGATGAGATTATGGAAATCCCCAGAAGTCTGCAGCCTAAAAGATCGGGAGTACGAGTACCCACCTCGGTGCCAATCAAGATGGGACGGATGTAGAGACTGGCCGTGTTGGAGTGTGGGACCCAGTCTTGGTCCACTCGGATCAGCTGCCGGATGCATTCAAGCAATTCTGACTGATCAAAGACCTGCAAGAAGGCAAGGATAAGCAAGAACATGATGCTCCTGCCATTTGTACAGAGAACAAAGGACCCTGCTGGGAACTCCGAAATAGCTTGGCTAGATCAGATTAAAGCCCTGTCTAGTCTCTAGTATCCCTTCCCTGATGGAACCAAAGAGAGACATCTGGGAACCCAGAAGCAAAGACTTGGTAGCCATAGATGCCTTCTTCTCACACCTCCTTGAAGCTTGTATTCAGAAGCATTTGACTCCAAAGGAAACATGTAACTGTCCTAATTGATAGCGGAACACTGTTTTCCCCTCCCTCCCACAGGAAGCTACCAAGAATTTCTACTTCTCCATCATTTTCTTATTGCCATCTCTAAATCCAAGAAGTGACTCCTCTCATCACCTGATACATGTCCCACTTCACAGAAAATATCAAGCAATGCCAAAAGCATTAGAAGTTGCCTCCTATTAAGCAAACTATGGAGTCACCTTGATTAAGACTATATGAGACACTCCACTTCTCTGTATTCTCATACCAACTGCCTGGTTGGAAATTATGGCACCAAGAAGCCAACACGACTGGAGCATACTAAACTGGGACCTTTTCCAACTGATCCTCCAGGGTTTCAGGGAGAGGTTTTTCCCAGTCTTTCTTGGAATATCTTGGGAGGAGACCCAAATCTTTCTCTATGCCTGGCTATACCTGTTATTGAACTCAGGTTCTGGTCTTTCAGTTTCACTGTTCTACAGATGGTCTTGGGACAAGAATCCTAGTTTAAGAGGTAGTTGATCTTGGACATAGGACAAGAGGGTACATACTCATAAGAGGGTACATACTCACAGGCAAACAAGCTCGGCGAGAGGATTGTAACATGCGCTCCATGTTGAGCATGGGACGAAAAAGTCGGATGCGCTCATCCAAACCCCGGAAAGCTTTCATTCCTTCAAAAAGCTAGATAAAAAGAAAGAAGACAGCTAGTCTGGTCTAGTGGCTAGAGGTAACAGACTAGAAACCGGGAAGTTGTAAGTTCAAGTCCAGCCTTAGTCATTAAAGCTCGCTGGTTGACCTTGAGCCAGTCACTCTCTCTCAGCCCAACTCACCTTATAGGGTTGTTGTTGTGGGAAAATAGGAGGAGGAAGGTGTGTAAAATATGTTTGCCGCCTTGAGTTGTTTATTAAAAAAATAATAATAAAGGGAGGATACAAATAAATAAATAAGAAGTGGGGGAAGGGAAGGAAGGGGAGATAAGAAAGTAAAATGAATTATGTAGCAGATATAACCTACTGGTACCTAAGTTGGGCTTAAGGTTTAGCAGGATAATGAAGCACAACTGCTTTGTTCAAATAACCTTATTTGCAAAATGAGCAATTTACTTTTCCCCCAAGCCTACTTTAGCAGATCCCAGACCTCTCCCTGACCATGCAAACATGTCTGCCACTTTTCTGTCACTTTGATCTCACAGGAAAAGAAAAACTAATTCCCAGCTCCCTTTGTTTCATCATTTGCCCATTGTGGCTCTTAGATTTTCTCCATCCTCAATGTTAAATGTTCAGTTTAATATTCCTAAATCATCCTAAAATGATTTTGTTTTTCCCATAACCCTGAATTACAAACTAGGCAATCCCACTTTAGCCTAGACTTCAGTTTTCAACCTTCTGTAGATACTGAGAATGGACAACAAGCCCAGAAAACTAAATGGATATTTCCATTAAGTCATTAAGGGTCAAAATCATCTTTAAGATTTTCTCTTAGAGTAAATCACTCTTTTTAGATAATGCTGGTTTGGATGCTGGAGCATTGTGTGATCCAATGTATTTTGAACATGATTTCCAGGGAGGTGGCCCTTAAAATAGAAGAGTGGAATTTGCTAATAATTTAATGGACTTTCTCTGGCAACTAGTAGTATGATGATGGGCTATTAGAATAAATTCTCAGAATATTGGTTGTCCAAAACATACTCAAAGGAGCTCAATTAAAACAGGGCCATTAAACTACCTGTTTTCCATACATCAAATTCTGTGGCCTTTCATAACATTTATATGTTGGGAAAAAGGATTCAGAAATTTAAACAAGGGCAAATAAAAACATTTCTAGTAACCAATTAGAAGTGGAATGCTAAAACAAGAAATTCCTTTCTGAGAATTGTCAGCCCAGATCTTCCTAGTCAAATGATCACCTGCTGATGCCAATGGACGAAGAGAAGAAATGGAAAAGTGAGAAAGATTTTAAAATACACTGTGAAAATTGACATCCATATTGAGAATTAATACATATTGGTTTAGACTTGTAATTTTGTCTGAAAGCTTATGTCAGTACTTTTTGTGACCCAAAAGATTATTTTATATACCTGACTGTGTAATTTACTGCTGAGATTTTACATATATTCCTCAGTGTTGGCTGAGGAAGTTTATATTCTAGTAGATGGTATCCGCCATCTATCAGGAAATGACTTGAAGTCTTCAAGCATCATTGCATCTGTCTGGAAAAGGACTTCCAACTAGCCTCTCCAACATGCTTGCCTGGATGGCATGGTGATCTCAGCTCAAATGATTTGAAGAGCTGCTACTGTATGATCCAGGTTAATACTAAGTACATAATTCAGAAGAAATCCATTCTTTCTCTACATCTTTTCTGACAAGTAGTCAGTCTCATTCAAGAAGACATGTCACTGACAAACTAACTGCTTTTCATATGTGTTAAAAATCCAAAGGTTAGAACTTAACACTGACAGAGGTGGATTAGAGTCTTGTGATGAGAAAAGCACCAAATTAAATGATTGCCCATTCAGGCAGAATAATCTTTACTAATTTACCAAGGATTGAAATGCATGGCTCTATTCTGTTGCTAAAATATCAGCATATTCAATATTGACAGCATAATGTGCAAAGGGCAGAGTCTCTTTGTGTAAAACCCAAAATTAATATCTCTGTGCAAATTGCTGAAATTACCTAAGTCTTTATAATTGGTTTGCTTCTCGTTTTGTTGTAATGATGTGCAATTATGCATTTGATTTCAGAATGATCACCAAAAACTACCAGCACATTCTTTCTATGTTTTTTGCCATTCATGAGATCAACAAGAACATTAAGCTGTTACCGAACACTACATTAGGACTGGAGATTCTTGAACATAGTTTTGTAGTAAAGTTTGCCATTTAGAACATTCTAAAATTTCTCTTTTTGAAGCAAGGGAATGCCTTAAACTACAACTGTGTCAAAAGAAGGAAGAAACAGTACTGGGAGGTTATTGGTGGCCTGACCTCTCACAGCTCCATCCATATAGCCCACATTTTGAGCACCTACAAGATTCCACAGGTAAGAATATATTTCTGCAACATCTTGTAGTTTTAGAAATGATCAGTCCCTTCCCAGACGCACATCAACCCAGGAATTTGCGAGTTTAAAGCATATTTTCAGTAAACAAATGTATCTTGTACAATTATTTAAAGTTGTAATTACAATAATCAAACCAATTTCATAATGAGTCCTGAGAATCTACATAAAATAGAGGTCATCCATCAGGCGGCTTTTAGATAGTTTGTATTCTTATTGCAGGAATCCTTACTAGGATGACAAAATTGTGTATCAATCCGAATTATTCCAATTATCATTTCAATAAATAAATGATAAATTAATTCATGATCAGGAAAAATGGATAGGTTCTATTAAAAATATTCAGAAAAAGACCTATTGGATAAAGATGCATGTTGGAATTAAGTCATAAATATAAAATATTAATTTTTGCATTCATATTATTTTCAAAGTATAAGGTGCCGCATCTTGCTCTATGACATTTGACTTTCCACTTTTGCCCTAAATAGTGCTACTTATCCTCATTTATTATGAACTGCTGATTACTATCAGTGGTGAAAGATGATGTTGCTAAAACAAAGTTACCGTCATTATTACCCAATGCATCCAGTGATTAGGAATGCTGGAAAGTGAAGTCTACAACCTTTCCTGTTCTGCATAGAAGTACAAATTCTCAAGTCTTCCTCTTAGGCAGGTTATCATCTTCTTTTTCCATGTAAATCTTGGCAACATTTGGGTTTTGTAATCCATTCATAATATCATAGTAGCATCCAATATTCTAGGGAGAGAAGAAAATCTCTCTGTTCTTCAGTATCACAAAAAAGAGCCTCAGTTTAATTTTCTTTGCACCTTGTTTCCGAACAGCTCAGTTATGGCTCCTTTGACCCAGTTCTGAGTGACAAAAGACAGTTCCCTTCCTTCTTCAGCATGGTTCCCAATGAAAATGTCCAATATGAGGGGATTGTTCATTTACTGAAACATTTTGGATGGAACTGGATTGGACTTTGAGTATCAGAGGATGAGAGTGGGGAAGCTTTTCTTCGAAATCTCCAACAAATGCTCTTGCAGAATAATATTTGCTTTGCTTTGAGGAAATTGATCCCAGTAACCAAAACTGACAACGTAAATGAATTTTTTTAAACAACTACAGGACATAGCATTTGCTATTTTATTGACTAAAACCAATGTATTCCTTCTTTCTGGAGATGTACAATCCATGACGAGCTCACAACTGATTCTACAAGTCACTGAATCAATGAAGTTTCCAATGGATCACCGAGTGTGGATTGTCACTTCCCAATGGGATGTTACTGCTGTTTACTTAACACAAAAGAGATTGACAGCACAAACATTGAATGGGTCTTTATTTTTCTCACTGCACACAAACATGGTACCAAGATTTCAAGAATTTTCTGAAAAAATGAATCCTTACTTTGATTCTTTTCCTTCACTTAATTGGTTCTGGGCATCTGCTTTTGATTGTAAAATACCCCCCTATTACAAAGGAAAAAAACACTGCACTGGGAAGGAAAAACTCAGGAGACTCCCTGGCTCTGTGTTTGAAATGACCATGTCAGGAGAGAGCTACAATATCTACAATGGGATTTATTCTGCAGCATATGCTTTGCAAGCAATACATTCAAGTAGAGAAAAATCAGCTTTTCTTAAAAATCAACACAGAGAAAATCTTTGGGATGTTCAGCCATGGCAGGTATGTTATTTCTTTTTGCAAATACACCTATTTAACAGCTGAAATTCATGATGTGGGAAACAGCAGTATGAAGACTTTGTAGTCATTACTCTGCAGCAAATAATTGATTGATTTTATGCCATCAAGTCTGTGGTGACTTTTAGTAACCACAGAGATAGATTTTTCCATGATTATTTGTCTAATGACCTTCACATCTTTGAATAGTATACTTTTTGCCAGTGTAACCATAAAGACATATGAGAATCACATTTGGAGATGGGGCAAAGAGATGCTGCCTAGGGAACAGCCAGATAAGAGACAATTCTCTTGCCATGTCCTTTTCAACCAAAGAATGTAGGGAGGGTTAATAACTTCTTTAGGCTCATTCCAGAATTCCTCTGCTACCCCATCAATGCAGTTCAGGAGTTCAAGCAATCCCTGATGTTCTCCTTGAAAATGGTGGATAGGTACTGTATGCTTAAAATTATATTGTGAAAATTACTTGGTTTTTTTCTTCTTTAGCTTCATCTGGAATGTACACGTGAACAGTTCATGATATTTTCTGTAATCACCAATATGCTATTTTTTATACTGTAGCTGAACATTATCCACCTCCTTTACAAATATGGTCAATTTAATTTCTAATAATTCTACCTGGTGATATCAAGGAACAGAGATGTAATTTTCATTGTCTAAAGACAGTGTTAGCTGTGGAGAAATTTCTGGTGTAGCAGAAATTGATAAATTGTTCTGCTTTATTTGGATCTACTAAGCCATAGAATACAATTACAAGCGATGACTTAAGTGTTCGCAATGAACTGTCTGTAAATAAGATATTAATCTAGGTAAGTTATATCAGAGAGCTGAAAAGAGATCATTTTCTATTATTCTTCATAAAAGTCATGGCCCGTATAAGGAAAAAAAACCCTTAAATTTAGCTATGATCCAAAACATTTCCATCAAACACTCCCATTGACAATTTCGTGAGATATTTCTTGCTTTCCATTTCCCCAGAAAATACATCGCAATTTTTTCTAGAAATATTTTATTTAATTCTAACATTGGGCACATATTCCTATGAGGATATCCCAAGACGAAATGGATCCAGTATTATAAAGATAGGAAATAATGACAGGAAAAGAAAAAAAGAAAGAAAGAAAGTTCCCACTGAGAATTCACCTGTAGAGACATTTTTTGTGCGATTCACCAGTATTTGTAAGATTTATTTTCTAATAGTACCAAAATCATAAACAATTAATTTCATACTATGTAAAGAAAACTTGAAAGAATTGGACTGTAACAGATAATCAGAAACTGAAACCATTCCTTGTTCCTTTATGAGCATGCCGTGTATGGATATTGGTGTGTGAGAGACAGAGAGATGGGTGAAATTTTGAAAGTGCCATTTTAAAATTAGGGCACTGAGGCAAAACATTCTATATGTTTGAATTCAGCTCCTTTGAGCTAGGTGGACTTCAGTTCCGAAAATTTGGACTTCAATTCCCAGAATTCCCTAGCCATCCATGCTAATAAGTTGGAGTATTTCCAAAGACTGTACAAATCCTCACCTAAGCTTTTCTTATGCTTATTTCTAGGTACCTCCCCATGCCAGATGTGTTGAGAGCTGCCACCATGGATACAGCAGGATTGTTCAGCAGGGGAAGCATTCTTGTTGTTACAATTGCAGAAAATGTCCTGATGGAACAATCTCAGACCATATTGGCAAGTTTAAAAAAAATGTGAAATAGAATTCTGGAACTCAAAATTTGGAATATTCAAGTAGAAAATTATTTATCCAATTTCTGTAGTGGAACACTGATAATTTTAAATCTTTCTTCCTCTACATAATCTCCACTTTTATTCATGTAACTAATCAATGTATGAAATGTTAAATTTTATTTACAGTTATAGACCAAAATTCTGTGTAAAACACTACAAAAGGAATAGAACACTGTAATATTACAAGAAGAAATCGGAATTCATTGTGCATTGTTATATGGAACAATACTAAAATTAGATAAGGATGTTCTCAAGGCTGATGAGAAATTCTGCTCCATCTGGAAGGTTAGCATCAGGATATGCTGCTTCATATTTTATAATAGTTTTTCAGATTACAGTCTGAAATTTTACAATAGGCTAGGTTAAAACTATGTTTCTTTTCCATGAAGAAAAGTCATCTTGTTGACCAGTATTAAGAGGGATTGAGATTTGCCCCTAGTGTTAATATAAGCTATTATTTCAATCATCAAGTCCTCCTACAGTTTCCCTTTGACACACAGCCTAGCTGACAGCATCAAGGGATGCAAAGTAGTCCTTTTAAGAACTTAGACTGAATTAGCTCTGATGTTCATACAGCTCTCTGGGTAAAGGGTAAAATAAAGAAACGTATTCAACAAGGTTTTTGCCTCAGCACTTTGGCCCTAAAAAGCTTGACAAAACTATTTTCATGTGCATTCTAATTATTGTAGTAAAAATGTTTTGGGCACAAGATGAAAAATTTTGCTCGCTCTTTCAAGGCATTAGATTAAAATACCATTCCATATATTATCATTTTGTTCTCTACAAATATGCATCTGAGGATCATAAACTATGTTGAAAAGCAGTTTGCCTCAGGAAAAGTAAACCATATTATCTGCATTAATAATAAAAGAGATTTTTGTTTATTTACTAACATAGGAGAATGTATGCACTTTCTTTGGGGTTTGAATAGCATGATAAAACTATGAATTTACGGACAAATTCAGAGTAAAGTGGGAGTGAGTAGTCGTAGACTTTTAAAATAAATTACATTTGCATATTCATTACATTACCTCCTTCAATAATTTGTGGAATTCAGGTCTTTGGGGGAAGGTGAAAGGACAAATTAATCTAGGTATTATTATGGAAAGAAAGCTGACTATTTACATATTTACTATGGCACAGCATCCTTTGCTGATAAATATAAAGAAGATGATGTAAAAGGTCAATGAATTATACCTATTTCTATAAATTTGGAAATTACAAGGCTTTATTCATTTATTTCAGATGCAGACCAATGTGAAAGATGCCCAGAAGATCACTATTCCAATGAGGGAAAGAATCAATGTATCCCCAAAATGTTCATCTACTTGTCCTTCAGGGAACCATTAGGAATCACTCTGACTTCCTTTGTTCTTTTTCTTTCAGCAACCTCTGTTATAGTGGCAATAATTCTTATTCTGCACTGGGACTCCCCCATTGTCAAAGCCAACAACAGGAGTATCACATGTGTTTTGCTTTTTTTTCTTCTGCTCTGCTTTCTCTGTCCCTTTCTGTTCATTGGATGGCCTGGAGAAGTGACCTGCTTTCTTCAGCAAACTATGTTTGGCATCATTTTCTCCATCTGTGTTTCCTGCATCTTGGCCAAAACTATCACAGTAGTTGTGGCCTTTCTGGCCATCAAGCCAGGAAACCGAATGAGGAAGTGGGTAGGTAAAAGACTGGCAGGATTTGTCATAATCTTCTGTTCTTTCATTCAAATGGACTTCTGTATAGTGTGGCTAGCCACTTTTCCTCCCTTTCCAGAATTGGACATGCATTCTCAGACTGATAAGATTGTAGTGCAATGTAACCAAGGCTCGGATATCATGTGGTACATTGTCCTGGGCTACCTGGGACTTCTGGCCAGCATTAGTTTCACCATGGCTTTCTTTGCCAGGACATTGCCTGATACTTTTAATGAAGCCAAGCTGATCACTTTCAGCATGCTTGTGTTTTGCAGTGTTTGGGTGTCCTTCATCCCTTCCTATCTGAGCACCAAAGGAATATACATGGTGGCTGTGGAGGTCTTCTCCATTCTGGTCTCTACTGCTGGCCTATTGGGCTTCATCTTTCTCCCCAAGTGCTACATCATTGTCTTTAAGCCACATTTAAACACAAAAGAACATCTGACAAGGAGAGTGCTTTAGCAGTCCAAACCAAGTGTCTGTTGTTGAGCATTTTCATGTTGTTTCTCTTATTAATGTTGAAATAAAGCACACTGTTTGATTAATATATAATCCTTAATTATTTGGTTCGAACACTCTTCACTTATCTGTAATCTCTGTTTTAAGTCAAATCTCATTTATTTCGTATCTGAACTTAGATATATTTTATTTCATCCATCTTAATTGTTACCTTCTTTTGAGACTCTTGGAAATGTTCTTTCAACCCTCTCATTTATACTGTTAAGTTAAACATTTGTTGCAACACATCGGAGTCCAATTGTTCTTTTATTCCTCTTTTGTTTTTCTTTTGATGCAGTTTATTTTTTCTCTTTCTTTAAAAGTAAAAAAAAATCATAAAAAGACCTCCTATCTCTCTGCATAAAATTCAAATAATTTCTATAGAATTTAAATTTGTATATCTCAGTTTATAATTTATCCTTTGATGCCATCTGATGGATCTTTAGTGTCTTACAATTGAAATACAATACCTTGGTTCAAAGTCAAGTAAAATGTTTTCACTTCACTGTCACAGTTCACTATGAGTTTCATGACTTTACAAAAACCTTTAGTTAAAGCTCACAAATTGCTCTGATTAACAAATATTAGTTACATAAATCTCTATTAGTTACATAAATCGCTATTGCTAAGTGATTTGAGTCGATGGCTACGAGAGCTTTTCTCCATCTTGGCCTTTACTGAAAGCCTACCGGGCTGCATCTTTTCCCCATAAAATTGCATCATTGTCCTGAGTCCCTATTCAGTTACAAATGAACTTCCGACAAGGAGAATATTTTAATATCTTTTCTTGAGCACTTTCCTGGTGACTGAAGGTTCACTGAAAATACTTTATTATTTGTTTCCCTTAATTATGCTGAAGTATATACTCCATGGTTTGATTAATATATGATCCATAATAGTAACTCTACATAGTTTGTGTAAAGCTAAATAATGATTTCTTTTGAATTTTTTTTTTTGCAATCATGGTTGCATGAAGGTTTTTCATTTTTCAGCATTTTGGGACAAAGGAAATACAATCACCTGTCCTTGTAGACAAATGCAAATCATCCTGATGGAGCAGAAGTTCCCCAGATATCACCCAGCCTACTCACAATTGTATTAATTCAGTGCATTAACTATGTGACATTAAGCTTGTGTTTCTCAACCTTGACCACTTTAAGATGTATGAATTTTAACTCCCAAAATTCCCCAGCCAGCATAGGGAATCCTAGGATGACATAAATCTGGTAGAATAGCAAACAGATTCAAAAAGAGATGTAATGTTGAAAGTAATCTTGAAGAAGTTGAATTAAATGATTAATAATGAGGCTCCTGGAGTACCAGTGCACTTCAATCACTTGCCTTAAGGGGTTTAGGGGTCTGATTACATTCCTCTGTAGGTATGAGCTGATTTCCTTCTAGAATATTGAACAGCTTGGACATCCTTACCATGAATATTCCTTAAGAATGTACCATCAGTTTGGTCTTGTGGTTAAGACAACAGGCTAAAAACTGGGAGCTTGTAAGTTCTTGTCTCACCTTAGCCATGAAAGCCAGCTGGGTGACCTTAGATCAATCACTCTTTCTCAGCCAAAACAAGGTTGTTGTTGTGGGGAAATTTGGAGGAGTAAGGTGTGTAAATATGTTTACTACCTTGAGTAATTTGGAAAAATAATAAAATCAGAACATAAACAAATGAATAAATCAGTCTTGATGTCAAGAAAGAGAATCTAATAGTTTGACTGGAACTATGCTTTATTGATATAGGCCATAAAGGTAAAGATTTCCCCTTTCATTCATGTTCAACTCTAGAAGGCAGTGCTCATCTTTGATTTACAACCAAGGGAGCCAGTTTTGTCTGAAGACACTTCCATAGTCATATGGCCAGCCAAGTACATGGAACTCTTTTGCCATCACACCAAAAGTGGTTCCTATTGCATTTTTTACATGCATTCAGACCTCTAGGTTGGCAGAAGCTGGTGCAGGTAATGAGGGCTCACTCCGTTATATGGCAGTGCTTGGGTCTCAAACTCAAGCTGCCAACGTTCTGGCTGACAAGCCCAGAATCCTAACTGCTCAACCACTGTGAACCCAATATAGGCCATAGTGACCTATATCTTGAAAGCATAGTGACTTATATCTTGAAAGCTTTGAATGTGCATTCTTTTCCCTTTCTCTTCTGTCCCAGCAGAGGCAATTTGAGTCTATTTAAAAAAAAAATCCTCATTTTTTGGTAAACAAAATTTACCAAAGAAATAGAGGAACAGACATAGATTATGAACAGACCTATAACAAGGGAAGTTTTTAAAGTTGTAAGCAAGATTAAACCATGAAAGTTATCTGGACCAGATGGCTGAAAAAATGAGGTTTTTATTATAAATAGTTTGAGGATGAATCTCTACAACAATTACAGACATGATGAATTCCATTTTACAGGGAGGAAAGATACAGAGAGTTGGAAAGAGACAATATAACACTAACACTGAAAGAGGGATAAGATATGACTTTAATAAGAAACTATAGGCTGATGTCTTTCATGAATAATGACTATAAGTTGTTTACGGTGATTCTGCCTGATAGACTGCAAACAATTTTGCAAGCATTTATTCATGAGGATCAGTGTCATTTCTTTACCTAAAACAGTTAAAGGACTTATGGGAGAAATGTGTGAGAGATTTTGGAAAATTTGGGGCAACATAATGAAAAACAAGCTGCACTGATTTTCTTAAAAGCAGAGAAGGCAAATTTAACCATTTGAACTGGCCTTTCTTGTTCAAATTTTTAGGAGATACAAACTTTCGAAAGAACTTTATAAAATAGGTAAGACCTATTTACACTTCAAAGAAAGTACAAATAATTGTTAATGGAGATCTAACAAACCTCTATGAGATACAAAAAGGAAAAGGACAGAGATGTCCATGATCTCCACTCTTGTTTATTTTGGTTCTTGAAATACTGAATAAAGATATAAGACAAGATGAGGAGATTGCAGAGGAAGTTTTATAAAGTGATGTACCATTGTTATATGTCACCAAAGAAATTGTCTAAAGTGTATAAAGGCACTTCAAAGTTATGTTGGAAATGTGAACAACAAAACGAGACATTTTATCATGTTTGCTGTGAAGAACCAATCAAAAGATCCTTTCAACTCAAATACAAAAGTAATCTTCTTGCTTTCTCCTGGTACAATGATATTCATCACTATGTAACTCTCATTTCAGCATGATTCTTCCCAATCTATCAGCACATCCTCTCCATGCTTTTGCCACTGATGATATGAACATTAATATCATACTATTACCCAGCATCACACTTGAATTGGAAAGTTATGATAATGGTTTCAGTGGAAGCTTTGTCAGTGTGCAAATTCCAAATCTTCTCTTTCTGGAAAAAAGAAATCCTATCAACTGCAAAAGGAACATGAGGAAGCTCCAGACTATCTTTGATGGTCACAACTCTTCAAACACTATTCAGAGGGCTCACATATAAGAGATCTTTTGTACATTTTTGGAGATTATGATTAAAATGAACCTAATAAAGAAGCACATCAGTCACATCATAAAAGTAATTTAATACAGACCCACATTTTTATTACCAACTGTGATCAATACAGAGCTCTACTCCTTTCTGAATTTCTCCATCATCTCTGATGATGAAGGATGGAAGGAATTCAACCTCTGTAAAGCAAGACATTTCCCCTTTGAATTCTTAATATTTCCTGTTGACCTGATCTGTGATTGCTTCTGATTTAATTGTAACAATAAAATAAGGCAGTGTGTAGTATCTAATCTCAGTGGCTCTGCTTTTGAAATAGAGACATAGCTCCTGGAAAGTTGAGTCTTGGCACATAAGTGTTCTCTCCTGTAAGGTCAATCTTTGTACAGGCTGAAGCTAGCAAGGTAGGAATGAAACCATGCTAGGGAGCCTTAGTTTGCATTTATAAATCAGCTGAAACCATCAAGAATTAGTCAGAAATATGGGAGGAAAAGGTCACAAAATAAACTCTGAAGCAAAGATATATAATAACTTTCAACTATTTGCTGTATAGGAAACAATCAATTATTGTGTTGGGCAGTGTTGGTCTTAAGGGCTTAGTGACTGGTGTAAAAATTCTTATGGAGGAATTATTTTTTGTCACCTGCTGGTGTAAATGCCACCCACCAATTCTTTATACTCACTAAAGCAGTTTAAATTATAAGATTTTCTTAGTTTTACCTATTCTTCTTAGCAGAGCTTGGCAAGCAGAGGGGGAAAGAAAACTTGAGAAAAGGTGTTGACAAACATTAGCTTTTTAATTTTGAAAGATCTGAAAACCTTAATAAATCTTAACAACTGTTTTGCCATGCAGAATTAAGGGAGACTTTTGAAAAGTAGAAGAGTAAAGATAGGGGACCAGGTTTTCTTTGTAGGGACACAGTTATAACTTGGCATGAATAAATAAGTCTCACACTCTTGGAGTCTGGATAGCAAATGGAACATAGTTATGGGGCTAGCTCATTCAGGTTGAAGACTCCATTCAACAGTGGACATTCATTGAATATCCAGTTGAGTCACACATATTCAGGCTAGACTAAAATCAAAATTATGATGGCTTGGTTGCAGGAGTGACTGACTTTTTGTGCATTTAGTATTCCAGGACAAGGTGCAAATGCAAATTGCATTATCAAGATAAAATGTGATTGGTTAATCTGTGATTCAGGATACAGTCCAACCATACAATCCAATCATAGGACATCAAGTTAAGCCATGGCATGGTTTGTTTGATGGAGCAAAGCAGGGGAACACAACATTTGTGTTTTTATTAATCCAAGTTTAGGGTTTTATGAGAACTTCTATTTCTCCATGTGGCTATTCCACAGGCAATGGTGTGTTATGTAAAAGGAAGGCCCTTATCCTTTATGCTGCAGAAAAATAGTGTGACCAGAAACAAAAGCATTTAACTCCTGATTCTTCATTTTTTCCATCCACTTGTATTTGTAGGCTCATTCCTAGAACTTAATTTGGACTTGCCAGAGGCAAAAACTTCTTCTAGGCTAGCTACTGTGGCTAAACTGTGGGCAAACCCAATATACATTAGCACAGATGATATTATCTAGTTGGGTACTGAAACATCAGCAAGCAAATAACCAAGCTCAGAGAGCACAAAGGACTCTACAATTCAGTCTTGAGCTACAGATATATTTCTTTTCAATAAAATATTTTTGAAACAGTATTGTCTTAATCATGTGTGAGAAGATTTGGTGCTGAATTGTCCTGTCTTTGGACTGATGCTCTTGAACATCTGATATCTGTGAACATGTAGAAGAAAGAGGTATTTCTTAAAAATATGAAGATAACATTACAGGCAGTAAGAGAAAATCCATTAGAAGTGAGGAATATTATTGAAACTGCTCCTGATGGAATGGAAAACTGGACTGAAACCAACAAATAGCGAACTAGTTAGCATTGCACTTGGGATTTGAGAAGAACCATCTTGATAACCTACTACTCAAGAGTTAACCTTCCTGAATCTTTTGTATATATTAGGGCAAGCCATGAAAAAAGAAGGTTAATCTCATCAGATTTTCTGTAGCCCTTACTTTGGTCATAGTCAGATTTTGCATAAACATAATTTCTCTGATCTTCAGGAACTAGGAGATGTGAGCAAAAGTTATTATTTGCCCAATAATTAAGAAAATCACTATGCTGCATTTTGGTCATCTTTGGAGGTATCAAAGCTAGACAAGGATTTCTGGGTGGAAAACTTGTCACCTACACTTAGTGTATTTCATATTTAGGGCAAAGGTTAGTTGTAACAAACAAAAAGTAGTCAGTGGAAGTTTTAAGAATCTTTCCATTTTCTATTTTTTTAACAAACTTCTTCCTTTTGTACAGAGATAAGCTCTTAGATCTAATGAATAAATGTTGCTTGCAGTGATCACAGCTATTTTTGTGTTGGCTATGTACTTGCAGAGATGGGGTGATAGGTCAAGAGTGCTGGCAGTTGAAACCCTTTTGCTTTTCTTCTTCCTTCATGAGAATACTGGTGAAAGTTTCAAATCCATGTGCCACCAGCTCCCAAAAGTTCCAAATAAATTGAGGAGCAATAGAGATTTTAAACTGAGTAGCAATAGAAAAAAAGATGGAATACTTGGGGGATTTATTTGCATTACAGTTAGTGATTTAACATGACTGAATTTTATGAAACAGCCAAACACATCCAAAGAAGGAATTTAAGTATATCTTTCTTCTTTTCAGTTATACTCATTATACCTTTAGAGAAAACTGATAAAGTCAAGTACAGAAGCAGATAATTGTGGTTCAGATGCTGTAGTGTTTTGTGATCTTATTGCAAAATTTAGGCTGAAATGCCATTCAGGAATGACCTCAATGATATTCTTTATGAATATACAATGGAGGTGAGGAATAGATTTAAGGGATTAAATCTGGTAGACAGAGTGCCTGAAGAACTATGGA
>JANHZU010007544.1:26031-43931 GCA_032468055.1 Acrochordus granulatus | reverse complement strand
TCTGCAACCCAAAGAAAACACCAACTTCTCCATTGTATAAGAACAATCAATATAAACATTTTTACATGATAGTGTCAGGTGTACTTAGCAAAAAATCTCTGATGTGAAGTGACCTCTGATCTTTTTTTTTCCTTTAGACAAAACAATAAATAAAAACTTCTTCTTAGATGAGAAAAAGTCAGGTGTCCTTTAGGCTTTGCAATGCAACCATTCAGGATCTGTCTTTCCACATATTCCTCGTCCCTCAGAAATAGGAAAAACACAGTGTTCTTCATTGCTTCTAGAGATAAAGGTATCCAACCCAGTACACCAAGTTAAAGAGCAGGAACGATGTGGGGAAAAAGACTCTGGAATAAGAGTCAAGTTCTAAGATGTCTATGTGTATCCGCCCTTTCCTCCAGGAGCCTGATTTGCATTCTTCATAACAGCAGAAGAAACTCTGACAGTCTTTCCCATCCAGACACTCATAGATACAATTGTCTTCAAATTCTTGCCAGTACATGGCATTGTTCAGTGCAATGACTGTAGGGGGAGGTCTCATCTCCAACACAGAATAATTCTGCAGAAAAAAAAGAAAGTCTAAAACAGACATGAATAGAAACCAGTTTTCTTGTGATATTTTACATGTCAAGAAAAAATTATCTACTTCAATGCCACAAAGCAACAAAGTGAAGAAGATATTTTCATGAGTGGAAGTAGATGTTGGGGGATGGAGGATCCAACATTTTTTTCCTGTATCCTCTAAGGATTCTGTTTTATAATCTGGTGGAATTGGTTGAAAGGGTCTTTTCACCCTAAAAATATGAACATCGTTGCACACCACCATGGAACAAACATGCTGTGGCATATTTTTTCTGCTGTGTTCTCATGAGTTTTCCTTCACCTAGTTTCAGAGCACAGGTGAGGCAAACTTATGCCAAATTTCCTGTTTCTATGTTGGTGTTAAGGAGACAGTTTGCCCCTTATTCCACCTCCATTCAAAGGAAACCTCAGAGGGTTTAAAGTGAATTAGACTTTCTCTTGCATTGACATTAGATGATTGACAGTGATTGACATTCTCTTGCATTGACATTAGATGATTGACAGTGATTGGAAGTCTGGGGAAAACATTGCGCTGGAATAATTTTTGATGAATCAGGGATTTGTAAGAGAATTCAACGATGGGGAAACATCCAAAGACAATTTTGTTGATTTCTTTGTGGGAAATGGTATGGGGGGGCATATATTGAGGTTATCATTATAATTTGATTATATTGATTTTCTTGTGGCTCTATTTTATATTTTTAGATCAAAGTCTTGTCTAAGAGAATAAAGCAAGTTGGAAAGGTATATTTTTACATGGGCAAGCAAACTGTTGGAAGGATTATTTTAATTTACGCTCTGAAATAACAGGGAGGAAAGTCATCCTCCTATCAAAATCGGCAAGGTCTGGTGGTGCACAGGGCAGAGTTTGCATTGTAATGATGCACCTGGCATCTTGCCAGTTTTGGCCTCTTTCTGTACAGACGTCATTGTGCCAGTTTCATTTATTTGCTGGGCTGTGGGACCTAGTATCTAGAATCTAAACTGGCTTGAACCAAGGGTTCCTTTTCATTTGTCACTTAGAAGCCCTTTTTGTGATTTAGAGGAGAACTCTGGAAAAAAGAGAACATTGAACTTTCTTTTAAAACCCTTTAAAGTTACTGAGTTTGGCAATAATAATGGTGGCAGTGGTTGCTGCTCCTCTTCTTCCCAACAATCCTGAGCCAACAATTTATAAAAATTATATTAATACAGTTATCCTATAAGAAGTATCAACAAAACTTGAACATTAGAAAGAGGAATGGGGAGAGAGTTAAGAAGCATCTTCTTTCTGTTGTGCTTTTCCATTCTCCCCCTGAACTGTTTTGGGGTGGAATCTAGTGCCCTCTTGGCAGAAAAATAGCTTATCCCAGTTCAGTATCTGGATGGATTACTGAGTTGGATGCAGCTATATGTTCTACTTCTTTCAATCCTATGTAAGTTTATTGCTTTATAAACATAGCCTTCCTACAGCCTGAATCTTTCCCTTAAATAGTTATATTAGCCAGGACATCTTCCAATGGGAAAGTACTGTTGGTTGTCACTTTCCTTTTGAAATAAGTGAGCAACGTTTAATTGAATTATAAATTGTGCAAAGTTAAAAGATTAAAAACTAAATTAACAGTATCTTAAGATTGGCGGAATAGCAAAATAGAGGGCAGCAAAACAGGCTGGTTTTCTTTACTCCTTTCTGCCATCTAAGTGGCCATCCATATTTTTGAAGCCCAAATATAATAGTCCTAATATCCCATAGTAGAGATATTGTCCTGCATTTAAAGTTAGTTATACTAAGCACAGACAAATGAAATTAATGGGATTTAATTCAGTTCCCATGATTTAAGTAGCCCGACTTAGCCTCGTGGTTAAGACACTGGGCTTGTCGGCTGGAAGGTTGGCAGGCTGAGTTTGAGAGTCAGGTACTGCGTAATGAGGTGAGCTCCTGTTATTCTCCCTATCTCCTGCCAACTTGAAAGCATGCAAAATGCAAGTAGATAAATAGGTACCACTTAAATTGGTGGGAAAGTAACAGTGTTCCATGCACCTTGGTTACAGTCATGCCACATGACTACAGAAGTATCTTCGGACAATGCTGACTTTTCAGCTATGAAATGGAGATGTACTTTCATTGAAAGGGGAAACCTTTACCTTTTTTTTACTTCATTATGAATAAGTCTTAATCAGAGAAATATATTTTGAGATGCTAAAACTCTTTTTTTATAATTAAGAAAAAGATTTAAGATGCACTGTGATAGACCGGTTCTTTAAGAGTAATAATAACAGATTTAATTAAAAATATAATGAAGTATGACATTACAAATAAAATGCCTTAATTTTTAAAATAGTCATACTCACCATCATGTGACCAAAACTGACATCAGGCAGCTCAAGTAAAGTAAATAAAAATAAAATATAAGAACACATTATAAAATTTTATAAAGTTTTCGATAATGTTATTAAGGAAACCATAAATAATTCCATAAATATTTAATAGCACATTTTTATTTATATCTACTTTGAATCATCCCATTCATTCAGAAAGTTTACTTCTGAGTAAAGATGGATAGAGTTGTCTCTTGATCCCATTTATTTCTGATAAATGTCCATATTATATAACAAGATCCAAGACAAAATATATACTTTTAGCTTTTTGAAGATATTATTGGTAAATTCTTAATTTAATCTGAGATATTCATTCTGCAATTTTATAACATTGGAGCAATCCATATTATTTACTCTAGTTGCAATCATACAAGGGAAAAGGTGGTACACCAATCTTCCTGTAACCCTAATCCCAGCCTCAACTCTAATCCTTATCCTTGTGATAATTTTAATTACAAGTAAATTTTCAAATACTGATTTCATGCTTACAAACACAAATGAATATATTCTCTGAGATTTAAATCAAAGCAACTTTTTTTTTAAATGAAGATAACAGGGAAATGATCTCTGGGAATAAATTCAACTTGCTCAAAAAATAAACAAAATAATAGATTTGTATTATATGTTCTAGTTAGCTGAAAAATCATTACATTTTGCTGTTATACTATGCTGCTTTATAGCCTGCTCATTCCTTTGTGTATAAACATTGCTACCAATTTAGAGTCTGCAAACCTTACTTGGGGTCAGATGTGAGCAATCCTTTGTGGATGTCATATATTGCACAGTCATGTTTTATAGACTTGGAAGGGTTGCAGCAAGCAGGAAAGTCATTAAAATGTACAGATCTATGTGTATTTGGGTAAAACCAGGAATTAGTCCCCCCACTTTTTAACTTTTTGTTATTTTTAAATTATATTAACTTGATTAATTGATTGATTAGGTGCCATCAAGTCATTGTTGACTCTCAGCAGCCACATAGATAGATTTTATCCATACGATCTGTCTTATCCTGGTCTTTCAGATTATCAACACTATGTATTTATATTATTCACAATTACAGCTTTTGCAAATATCCCACTTTAAAATAGTGAGATTGTTTTCAGCAGCTGGGTTTATGTCAGGTACCAAAGAATAAAATCATAGTAGAGATTAAGTGCACAGTGGCCAGTAGAGGCATGACTGAACTGAAAAGTTACTAAGCCTAGGAGCTAGTTACACTCATGAGTCATTGTCCTTGTTCTAATTACCCCAATTACTAAATTAGTTATTATTAATCCAATTATTGATTAGGCACACTTATCTTACATTGGAATATGGATTCCTGAATTCCTGAACACTGTGCACTGAATACTAGAATTATTTATCAATTCATTAATCAATCATATTTATATAGCTACCCAACATCACCCTGTGTGGCATACAATGACGTACTTAAATAAAAGTGGTAAACAGAATTTCTGTGCATTTTAGTCTATGCATTTCTAATACAAAGAATTCATATTTTCAGAAAACCCCTCTTATTACGCAGCATTAGCTAAAGTGTTTATTTAAGATCTACATGCATTTGATTATCAATTTCTGTGATAATGCAGAAGAATTGTGCCTCATTTTTAATAGGCTCAATTTAATAGGCACAAGTAATAATTCATCTTACCGATTTTTTCTTTTTTGTACAGTGTGGCTTCCTACAACTTGAGTAGTAGTTGAGGGCTGCATACTCCATCAAAGCAGCAAAAACAAATAAGAAGCATACGGTCACAAAAAGATCCATTGCAGTGACATAGGAAACACGGGGCAAGGAATTTCTTGCAATGGTGCTCAGAGTTGTCATGGTTAATACTGTGGTGATACCTGAATAACAGAACATAATTTTACTGTAATATTTTCCAGCAATATAGTTGTCTTCCATTTTAAGAACAAAACCTTACTCATTAGGGCATGAGCTTTGTTAGATTGTAATCTGGATTCCTTAAGGAATTACATCTTTTTGAATTTCTGTTCTGATCATATCTCCTAGAATAATGAGACTTGGGGAATTATATTGTCTTCCATATTTTATATTCTTCAGCTATTATGAAGAACCTTTTTAAATGTATCAAATCACATTACAGCATATTTTATAAGATCATACTTGTTATAGAACAAAATTCTTAATTACCATCAACATTCATGTTTGATTTGAAAGACATCATTTGTGTTTCAAATTGCCATATAGTTACACTTACAAAGCGAACAATATTATTGTTAAACTCACAAAAAAAATGATATGCTTCAATGATATAGACTGAAATGACTCGTTTATATGCAATTCTAACCATGTCAAAAAGTCTTCATTATATCTTTGCAACTTAGTTCAAATGGATGGATTTAACCCCCGCTCCCACCCCATAGGACTGAATGTTGCAATAAAAAAAAACTCTGAAATTAATTAGGGGAAATTTCTGGAAAGAAAAATTAGATACACAGAATATAGTATACTATTCTGTTGCTTAACTCTAAAATCTGAAAAACATATTATGAAAGCAAATGTAAGAAAATGTTTTGTGAAAAGCTTCAGCAACTGCAGCATATGCTTCAATAAATCACTTGCCATCTCTGTCATTTATTCATTATTTTTTCTTGTGCATTCATTATTACACCATAGTCTGTATTGAAAACAAAGAATTTGCTAAAGTGGATGAAATCTTTAATTCATACAATTGGAGCACTTCCCAAAAGCCCAGCATTTTTAAAATTAATATTAAATGAATTATATTTTCCACCAATGAATTATAATTGACTTAAGAGAGTGACTTCCAGAAATTTTTTTGGCCCAATAAATTTCCTTATTCATTCTCTTAATTAATAATATTTAACTTTAACAATTAATTTACTAAGTAACATTAAAGTTATTTTCAGCAGTAAGCTGCATTGTGAACAAATGTCTCTTGCAATATATTGGGAATCAGGCATTATTTTATTATTTCTGCTAAAATATTTTTCCCACAGCTATCAAACAATCAAACAAGGAGAAGCAATGACTCTACTTTACAGCCTTCCTTTACACAGGAAAGTAAAGAAAGGTGTTTTATAACATAGCTTTTAAATCTATGTCCTATTTCCATCTTTCTGTATTGATTCTTCTTCTTTTAGCTGCTCTCATCAGGGGTTGCCGTAGTGAATCTTCTGTTTCCATCTTCCTTGGTCTTCAGTATGTTCCTCATTTCCATCTTCCTCAATTTATTTATTGCCTGAAACCTAGACTTTAGATGGCTCCCAAAATTTACAGGCACAATCATATTATGATATCTTAAAATAATAAACCCATAATCCATAACCTGATTTTTCCATTGAATATTAAAAATAATAAGCTAAAATGGTTTAATGTGGCCCTGTTAATTATAATTAACCCCCAAAGTCTTTCTGGAAGAGCTAGAAAGCCAAGTCGGTGGGGAACAGCAAGCTGTTAAAAAAAGGGGGACCATAACAGAAAATCCTTGCCTCACACTGTATCTACTGATAGGTGGGAATTCTCATCAGGCATTATCCAGTAGAATGGGCAGAAACTAATAAGGTAAGAGTGTCTCTAAAATACTTAGGCTCTGAGCCACACAAGATGTTATAGGCAGTAACTTGAATTGCACTCAGAGACTTCCTAGTAGTCTAATGCAGTTCATGCAGCAAAGGTATAATGTGGCAGCATCAAGACAAAGCTACTAAGCACATGTACCACTGCATTCTGGGCCAATTAAAATTTCCAGACAATCTCCAATGGCAGCCCATATAGAGTAAGTTACAGTAATCAATGCACCATGTCCCAGGTAACACTGCAACTGAACAGCATCTGTAGTCATGATCTATCTATACTTTGAGCAGAAGCCATGAGTCCAGGACTCCCAGATTGTGACTGTTCTTTTTGGGGGAATACAAACCCATCAAGATCCAAAGATTGTCTATTCCTAGAATAAATCAGTTTCAGAATCAATAGCCATTCCATCTTTTTAGGTTGAGTCTAAGCCTGTTTCCCCTCATCTAGATGCTGATGGTACCCAGACAGTGGGCCATGATATCCATTATATTTCCCAACAGAGCTGGGACAAAGAATGAGCATCATCTGCATAAAAATGGTTATCACCAGGAACCTGTGGATAATTTCTCCCAGTACTTTCATACACATATTAAACAAAATAAAGAATAGGATTGACCCCCAAAACATCCCATATTGAAATGCCCATGAATTTGACCTCTTTCCCATACAACCATCACGTGGATCCATTCATTCACAGGACTACTGTAACACCATGCCTCAAATCAACTTTTGCAGTTGTGGTCAACAGTATCAAAAACTGCAGCAAGATCTGGAAAGACAAGAACAGTCATGCTCCCTCCATCCACATTCTACTAAACATCATTCATGAAAACAACCACTGCAGCTTCCATTCCATGCCCAGTCTGAACACAACAGCCATGAGCCTATATAATTTATATCCCAAACTTCTCAGAGATATCATGACAAATTTTAGCATGGTAACTACTGCTTCTATTGAATAATAACAGACAGAACCATACAATGATGGTTTCTAAGCATTGCCTTTCAGATATCTACAGATTCTGTTTGTATAGCATCCATACATAATGACTCATGCTGTAATCTATGAGCTATCCATTAATGAAAAACAGAGTTCATACAGTAGAGTCATTGAAAAAATAAGTCCAATGGCTAAACTAGTTTTTTTCCAAAATTCAGCAATAGATAGATTTTCAGTAATAGTGACTAGGCATCTGCAGCAAATCAAGATTATGTCAAAATGATGATGCACATAATACCAGATGTCTGACACAAGTATATCAGTCACTACTTTTGCATCATGGCATGAAAATGTATGTTAATCACTTGCTCCCTGCTGTAGATACAACGCTATGCCACTCTTTCCTTCTTAAAAACTTCCTAAAATTCTGAATATATTTTTATTAAAAATTTTAATTACAACAATAAAAACTAATGCAAACTACATTTAGAAAAAGATCGTTGAAAAAAGAAGAAAAAAAGAATATAACAAAGAAAAAGAAAAGAAATATGTAAAGAAGTAACTTCCAGTTTTCATCACAAGAAGTATTTATTTATCTATTAAACTTACTCACTGCCCATCTCACTACAAGCAACTCTGGGAGGATTACAATAAAAGCATAATAAATATATACATAATATCAATAAATAAGATGAAAATAATAAAAAAGTAAGAGGGATACATACGTTTAGGACAAAAGAATTACTTTAGCAAACTTTCACTGCTTATAAGGTTGATAACAAATATCCTTCATCCCATATAAAACCCCTTATCTATAACAAATCAAATAAAACATCAACTTTTCAGTCCTGGTATCAGCAAATAGTCCATTAAGGGTTACTCATACTTCATTAAAAAGTGTCCTATTTTAACCTTGATCAAATAAGCTAACTTTTATTTTTAAGACTTAATCTTTAATTTGATAAAAATCATAAATTTGTAAAATTTTATTTCTTATCTACTGTGTTCAATACTGCATGTTTTGGACCTTGTAAATTTCCCACGGGCCAGAAAGCATTCAATTACTGAGTTGAGGATACCATGGCAGGGAGGGGTATGTTTAAATTTCAGTCTGTGCTCCTTAAAGCCAGACTGGTAATATAGGTACAGAGAGATAACAGGCTGTTTCCAGAAAAGTCAGGACCATGAGATTTTGTTGATTGTGTAAAACCACTTACTATTTAAATTTATTTTATTTTTGGATTAAAATCCCATGTAATAAAAATGAAACTCAGGAGTTTGCTCTGTATTACCACATTTTTGATAAATAAATGATGTTCAGGGCTGTGATTTTTTTTTCGTCTCTAGCATTTTGCCTAATTTAAAGAAGGGATTCAGATATCCCAGGTTTTTATATGCCACCACTAGAAATAGTTTAAAATGTTTGTTTCATCTCTATCAGATTTCGAAATCTTAAATGACAGAACTGTCAAAGACATCAAAAATAACATGCAGGTTCTGCTAAAGCATCAAATCATTTCTAAGAAGGTTTTGAACTGTTTTTCTGCTCACGCTGGTGAATTTTTTCCCCCTGAAACTTCAAAGAAAGACAAATAGTGAATGTAAAGTTTGAGCCAATTAATTATTGATCTCCCTCCCCCAGTCTTTTGAACAATTGATAAAGGCTTGGGCCCAAATATTTTATCCACAAATAGGAGCTGCAAGTTATTATCTAGACTTCTCTCATAGCATTCATGAGGGCAAGCCTGTGACATCTTATTATCTACTGGAAAAATGGCCAAGCCAATTCAGTATGTGAATTGCTTCTTGAATCACTTTTGAGTTGCTCAGATCACAAAAATAATTGGTAATGCCTACAGTGCTGCACAATATGCAGAGACAAAATTTCTTAGATATCTCAAAGGGCCATGCAAAAGTTCAAATGTCAGCACTTTGTGATTCGAGTTGCTTTTACTCAGCCGAAGCAGTAGCTCCATTCCAGGACCAGTCATGAAAATAAATCCTGAATTCCATTTATTTCAGCCCTTGAAAAAGTCTGCATTTGTCACTAATGCTGGCTTCTTGGAAAAGTTCTAATCCCTCAAGCCAATCAGTTGGATTTCCCTCATAATTATTTATCTCCTAAAATTGGTTCACTGTTATTTCTTGTCATTTAGTGACTCATAATAGTGATTAAAATAATTTTGAAAGTTCTAATTGCAGAAGCTCATGTATTCGTATCTCTCTCTTACATCTCAGTGAACCTAGATATGGAAACTTTTCTCATATGAGATCTATTTTCTTTCAGCAGTCCAGGTGACACTTGCATCAACTGATGGTAGGTGGGTCCAAAACCAACATGGTAAAAAGTAGGTGGAGTTTGAAAATAATGCGAATAGTAGTGTGAAACTAGGCAGAGGGTTATGAGAAATTCACATAAGAAAGTTTTTCTCACTTTCCTGAAAACATTGTTTTTGCAGAAATCTATATCATGCGCTTGTAAGCTGAAATATATAATGAGGAAATTGCTTTTCCATAGGGGTATATTGTGAAGACTTTTCGACTTCACAGAACCAACCAGAAGAGGGCCATGTTTACTTGATATAGAAAGCAGTCTCCCTGCTCAGAGAGTTTTTATTTTTTATTGGAAATAAGTCAATTTGGATTTGACCTCCAATTTAGTTGCATTCGGTGAAAATCTTTAAGATTTGAAACAGTAGGTGAGAGCTTTGAAGCGTATTACTGAATAGGAAGGGCAGGCAATAGTTTTAAGTAACTGTTCTGCTGTGAAACAACAAGTGTACATCTGCAGTGCACATATCTTTTCTGTATTTTTTGAAAATGCTTTTCCTCCCTCAGGAGACTGTGAGATTGTCAAGGGAAGCTTACATATGACTATAAAATATTGAGTCTGGTTCATACTAATGGGTAAGGATCTTTGTTTTAATGGAAAATGTTGTAAGTAATAAAATTATAGCAAAATAGTATTAGCTAGTAGGAACACATATGGGAACATCAACTAGCAACATACTCCAGCTAACAACATCCTGTCTTGCAATGTATGGAAGGTACCAATGCAGATTTGTTTGGCTGCTAACAACTACCTGCTGAATTCTATGGCTATCCTGTACAGCCTATGCCCTGTTGACGAAGCCATTTGATGCCAAACTCAAAGCAGATAAAATGGTTGTGCTGTTGCTATGTGGGATTTTCAAAATAACTGGCCCATTAAGAGAGTTGTAATAAGGAAAATTTCCAGTTAATATTGCAGAGATGTTTAGGGAACGTGCTGGTGACTAGGAGATGTTTAAAACATTCTGTGGGTTATATTTTGTACAGTGTCCATAATGTCAAGAGACAAGTTGGTTAAGAATGTTACTGCTCTGAAAAAATCCAAGTTATTTAGGGGTAAGAAAAAGGTAATAGATCTTTTCATTGCATGCCCCATTATTTACCCTTTTTAAGAAACTATTTACTTAACCTAATGTTAAGATTGTTAGAAATCTACTTTTTTAAAAAAAAATGTTTCTCTCCAATAATCTCCTATTCCATGTTCAACCTAAAGAAAAGGTCTAATAAACATTTCATGCCAAATTTGGGGAGGGGGAGACAAAAGGAACAGTTTTGCACATATCACCTTAAGTACTACAGAATCATCAATTTGAAATGCAGGGAGACTAAGAGGATATAAAAACACAGAGATCAGTAATAGGACACCAGGGAAATAATGTTACAAGAATTGATCCTCCAAATACTTTTCTTGCCAGGAAAAAAAGCCAAGGCAACCATGAATAGGAAAGTCTTGCAGAATACAAACATTTGTTAGCATGATTATCTGTCAAATGATACAAAAGAATTATTCATTGGAAATATATTAGAAACGATACTCAGCAGGCTAAGGAATGAATAAAGATATTGTCCCTTGTTATCTTACCTAGGGCTGTTCTTGCTGGTGTGGCATCTTTTTTAATCCAAAATGACACCCAGGATAGGACAACAGTTAATATACAGGGAATGTATGTTTGAATAGTGAAGTATCCCATTCTTCTACTTAAATCGAAGTATATAGTCATGACTATATAATCACCTGCAACAACAAAAATTGATATAATTGGATGACCAGCTTGAATTAGTTCATTTACAATTCAATGGGAAATTTAATTTAATGAAAATAAATAGTATTTCTACAACCATTTCAAGTGCTGAAACACTAAGTCTCAGAATTGCCTGATTACAGAATGCCTTTATATCTTGGATGGCAAGATCAAAAAGGCTGGAGGACTATGTGTCCTTCAAGTTGACATGGACACTTTGATATAGTTATGTCATCAACAATAGGAAAATGGTTCATCAACTCTGAGATTTCCCTGTGACTTCTCATACAACTGTTAAACAAGTTTGCTTTTCTTCGTTTGTTAAGAATTTCCAAATTAATTCTAAATGGACTATATGTTAAAATTGCTTTATTTCTCTACACAGCTGAAAAATAAGAAAAACTCCACAAGACTATTCTGTGTCATGATGAAGTAGAGAAAATAGTATGCATGGAGAACAGTGATGTAACTGATGGGCTGCAACATCACGAGATTTATTATAAGACTATTAATTTTGTAACTGTCTGGATGGTCTGTATCTTAAATCAAATAAAATGCAAGTGCTTGGGTTCATAAAGATAACCAAACTGTGTGTGGGTATAGATCCTATAAGGATTTCAAATAGTCTTTTAAATTAAGAGCCATCAATTTAGCAAGTGTAGGAGAATAAGAAAAGGCACAGAGTTGAGAATGAGCATCAAGGTTGGAAAATGTTGATATTTCTTTTGCCATTTGATGCAGTTACTCTCTTTAGAGAAAATAGATTCTTGCATTAGTAATAAAATATGAATAAAGGCCATGGATTCATTAATAAATTGCTGTAAGCAGTGTGTGTAGAATGAACTTATGTCACATGCCTATTTCGAGTTGGATATCAATTTAGCTGTATCAGAAAACTTCCTACTTGAAAGATATATTAGTTTCATAAAGAAGTTCAGGGCTTAGTATGGTTGTTTGATTTTTGTTCATTTTTAGATGATTTCAAAGTTAACAAAATTGGGAATGTGAAAAGAAAAATGTTTCATTTATTAATTAGGTTAGCTAATTATGAAAGCAGTTTTAGTCAATAATTGAATATCAACGTTGGTTGTACTCCTTTGGCAGATTAACTTCAGGCATTTACTGGGTGAGTGAGTTGCTTAGATCCATTTAATATTCAATTTAGGACTTGTTCTGTGACAGAGATCTCTCTGGTGGAATACTACCTTCTGTGAAAACATAAATGAATTTTTTTTTGCTTATCCTTTTTCATCTCTCAAAGAGATTTTCTTCAGAATTATCTCTAAGGATTCTGTGAAAAGTTTTATACAGAAGTGTATGACAGTTTTCCCTTTATATGAAAAAAATCCTCAGTATTTCTGTACTGTAGTAGTAGTAATAGTTTTTAGTATTTATATAAAATATTGAGGTCAATAGTACCTTCCAGATATTATGTACTTCAGAGACTCCAACAATATGGCCAAAAGCAAAGGATTATGGAACTTGAGGTTCAAAACTTCAAAAATCTTCTCTATTCATATAATTGAGTAAATCTCTATTATTTATGAGTCATTGTGCCCATTAAAAATCCAGTTAACCACAGAGGTAAAGCCCTGGATTTAATACAGATTGGGTTTGAAGTGTTTTTTTAAATTAACATTAGTTGATTTACCAATTGAGATTGCTGGTGGAAGAAAAGTACCTGTAGCAATTATCTTTTATGAGGGTGTGACTCATAACATGGCCTCAAAACTTGAATTGGTTCAAAAATTCCTCTACTCACCCCTGTTGACAGTACTATTCTTCGTGAAAAGCATAATGTTTGGAGATTTTTTTATTCTAGGACTCAAAACCCTATAGAATATAGCTTCTGATTCTGAGTTGCAGACTAGAGTTGAGAGTTGAATTGGTTGAATTTTCAATTGCTATTATTCATCTCATGAACAACCCTGGAAATTCTTATGGCAGAAGGATGATTTATGACAATAGCAAGAAAGAAAAATGGTAACTAATTTTGACTATTTTGGAATTATCACATAAAAAAGAAGCATGCTAAAGGATAACAATTAAGGATGTTATTTCTTGACAGCAAGTAGCTGGATTGATTTGGAGAGGAGATCTTGAAGCCTTGAATTGCATTCAAGCCTGTATTCCTTATTCTTCTTATTTCATGTTGCAAGTGTATTCTCCTTCTGTTCAGCCTTTATCTACGTAAGTGCTTCTTTCAATCTTTTTGTTCAAGGGAATGCAATTTTCATACCCACGTATTCTTGGGGCTACTTTCCATTTAGCTGCATTTCAAACTGAGAAAAAACTTCATTATAGCTCTAGCAATAAATCAACACAGAAAAAAAAATTACCGAAGAAAAAAGTCTTTCTTGGGTGGGAGGGAAACACAACCTCTCTTGCTGAACTGACATTGCTGAAAATTATTCCTAAGTACCCTACATTTGTTGTATACAAAACTGCCTGCTATTTAAATACATCTATATGGTGTGATATTTACTCAATAGTATTCCACTAAATATATGCTGAAATCTATGCTTCTTTAATGTAAAAGTAAACAGAATACAGAACAAATTTAGAGGTAGATTTTTGGTTGAGGTTCAATAATTTGGGAGGCATGTACAGCTTTTCCTTTTCCTCCCATCTCCGCTTTTTTGATCCAAAATAATATTTTCTGCTGAAATAGGGCTACTAAAATGAAGAAAGCCTGAGATCAACAAGGGTGGACATTTACCTCAATCAGTTAAGGCACTCCAAACAAAATTTCTACGCTCAACATATTCCCAAGAGTCTTACATTCATTGAACTTGCTTATTTTATGCAGTTGGTGTATGGTATTTTTAGAAGAAAAATAGCACTGTTCTATTTTTGAAAATATCTTCTTGCTTATTTTATGCATTTTGATAATGGGATTCTCAGAGTAAAGTAGAACAAAGTAATTAAAATACTAAAAATACTCAATTTAATGGAAAGAAGAGCATTTACATAGCACTAAAAGTTACAGAACTTAGATATGAGCTTCACCCTTCCCTTCAGCCCTTTCAATTAGAATTTTGTCAAATAATTAAATTGCCTTAAATCAAAATATTTCATGTTTCCTCAGTCATTACTTGGGTTATGTACCTTTTAAGGAACTGTATAAAAAAGCACTAACTGGACTTCTCGGAAAGAAATGGTGAACTGAAGATAGCTCCACTAAAACTGAAGCTGATGACCACAGCAGATTAAAGAGCCAATGAGCAGACTAAAGATAAAAGGCAAAGGTTTCACCTGCCAATTGTGTCTGACTCTAGGGGGCAGTGCTCATATCCGTTTCATAGCTGAAGAGCCAGTATTGTTCAAAGATGCTTTCATGGTCAAGCATGACTATATGCCAAGGCACATGGAATGCTGATATCTTCTTACCAATTTAAGTGGCGCCTATTTATCTACTTTATTTTTACATGTCTTTGAACTGCTAGGTTGGCAGGA
The DNA here is from genome assembly GCA_032468055.1 of Acrochordus granulatus. Classification (NCBI taxonomy): domain Eukaryota; kingdom Metazoa; phylum Chordata; class Lepidosauria; order Squamata; family Acrochordidae; genus Acrochordus; species Acrochordus granulatus. Next base: position 28,954 of record JANHZU010007544.1, on the reverse strand, counting down.
GCTGGAGAAAGTAACAGGAGCTCACCCGTTATGTGGTGGTGCTTGGGTTTCTTGTCAACCTTCTGGCTGACAAGCCCAGTGTCTTAAATGCTCAGCCACTACACCCCTTAGTGAGCAGACTGGGCCTTTGTAAACCCTCTCTGGACAAGAGGATGACTTGAGATTATCCACAACGTGCTGCAGAGAATTGCTTCTTGCAGAGAGACTGCAAGACATCAATCTCTGGCAGGTTTAAAGCTCTGGGAGATGAGGAAATAACTATCTTGCTCAAACCATGGTTTATGCTATCAAAAGGACCCAGAGTTCACATATTTTCTTTTCTAATCATTTTCAGAAATTGCTTGGTAACTACTTTTCTGCTGTTAGGGAACCTTTGAACTGACACGTTTTACAGTGATTTTCTTCAGCCCTTAGTGAAATAAATTTTAAATACCATTTGAAGAACTTAAATTACTTTGGAATAAACAGTAAAAATGTGATTAGAACTTTGATTTTGGAAAGTTACCAATGGAGTAAGGATCCAGATGGATTTGAAATAAAATGTTGGAATTAATTATAATATTTCTTCCCATGAGAAATTTTTTTATTTTGAATTCTTTTTTAAAAGAATGGTACAATGAGACTTTGAGGTTAGACACTAGAGAGAACCAGAAGGAACTAAAGATTAAAAAGGAGAATAGTTAAATATGACTTACAAATACAGAATGAGCAAAATATTTTAACCCTGGAGAAACTGAAGGATATTTTTGAACAATATATCCAGAAGTTAATTTTAAGAGCATCTGCCTCTATAGATATACTGTGTTTAAAAAATGTTATGGAACAAGTTTTTCCAGACAAAACTGTCACTGATTTGAAAGTGGATTTAAAAATGACAGGCTACAAGAATGATGTGGAAAATAAAATGCTACACTGGACATACAAAAAAATCTACTTAATGTCTTAATAATTAAAAGAGAAATACAAATAATAAATCAAGATAGTGATCTGGATAACTTTCCTACACTGGATTTACAAATAAGGTTTGCTAAAGCTTTGCATAATTTTGTGAGAAGGAAAAAAGAAAAATTGAAAAGAAAGCAAGTTGTAAGACATAATTTGAAGGCGCGAAGGATCAAGATGGTTAGAAGTAAAAGGAAGGAATATATAGTTGATTTGTTTGATCAAGGTTAAAATAGATATGTTGTTATTTCTAGTGACCCTTAATGGACTTTTACTTCATCTAGTCTGAAACAAGAGGTTTTAAGGATTTGTTTACAGATAAAAAATGGAATATGGGAAGAAGAGATTATAGGTTGCATTTTAACAGATGATGGTAAGTCACTAAAATTGTTTATACTTCTTGTGATGAAGGGAAATATTTCTTTATATATTTTTTTATTTACCATATTCTTATTTTATTTATCATATTTTATTTACTTTTTCTTTATTTTCAATTTTCTATTTTTTCTTTTCTGCACTTTCTATTTTTTCTTCTCATGCATTTTTTTGTATTTTTTTGCTTTAATTGAAATTCTTAATAAAATTACTATTGTTTAAAAACACTAAAACAAGCACTAATGTCTGGGAATCATACTAGTTCTTTCATATAGTAGTTCTCAAAATGTATAAGGGTCCCTGAGATTCCCATTTTTTGGGAGTCTGCAAAACCAAATAAATAAATATCTTAAAATTTCTCAGCTTTAATTTCCAATACTAAATTCTATTATTTGCAACTAGTTTATAATTTTCATATAAATAATTTATGATTTCCACATTCTAATTTGTTGTAAGCATCCCACTTAATTGAGATGGGTGATGTAGAAATTTAATAAATGAAAGAAATAAAATAAATTTAATTAAATAAAAGAAATTTAAAATGAAAGCTGGTTGGGTGAACCTGGGCCACTCTCTCTCAGCCCAACTCACCTCATAGGGTTGCTGTTGTGGGGAAATAGGAGGAATGTGTTAAATATGTTTGCTGCCTTGAGTTGTTTATAAAAATAATAAAGGTGGGATAGAAATAAATTTTAAAAAATGAAAGAAACAAATAAATTAAACAAATAAGAACATTTTGTGTTACATGGAATAGAAGCAAAGGAGACTGGAGACCTCCAGGGCTCCAGTTGATTTGATTCAGACCATTCCCTCCCATCCAGTTGCGGGTCTGTGTGTCTCTGTGGCCATTTCTATTTTGGATTTCAAGTAGAGTAAAACCATTTCAGCAGTCAAAGTATTCCTTTTCTTTTTTAGGCTCATAATCAATATCTCTTTTATAATACTAACAGCGCCTGACAATGGTGCATCAATCGCTTTTAGCATTTGCATCGAAGTGTCATATATTTAGAATTTGAAAGATTGATATAGCATTAATGATTATGTCTCAGAGCAAATCTATTTAGTCTTGATTAGTCTTGAAAAAGAAGACATGGGCAACCCAAGCATTCTATTTTAATAGGTATTAATAACCTATTTCAGTTTTTTGATGACTGACTTGGGAGGAATTAGAGGAAGAAGTATGCTAAGTTTGTCATAGCATAAAAATGAAATTCTTACTAAATGTGGCTACAAGAAAGAAGGAGAAAGAAACAAATGATCTTGGGGTGCCTGCAAGGAGGGCTTTGGGAAGGTTTGGAGCGTCATTGCATACATGAGAGTTTAGATTGCAAAGCAGCTGAAGCCACTCTGAATTTACACTCAGGCTATTACTCTACAACATCAATCAGTGCCTTTGCCTCCAGCCTATCTGCTACTTACCTCCTCAAGGCATGGATTCTTTGCTTTATTTACCCCTCTGTCCTTTGCTCATTTCTGCACTTCCCTCAACAACAAGAGAAGGAAATGGCAACCCACTCCAGTATCCCTGCCAAGAAAACCCCATGGACAACAACAAAAGGCTGAAAGATAGGACACCAGAAGAGGAGCCTCTCACATCAGAAGGAAT